>SZWC01005146.1:71181-92183 GCA_023375785.1 Penium margaritaceum
TGCAAAGTTTCTGGCGTCCTCCTGAAAGCTTGCAAGCCATTGCTCCTGGGTGCAGATTGGCAATAAAAACTTCATCGTGGCTTTGGAAACATTTGTGCAAGCACTTGGTTTTCTCTACCCAATGTCTACTCTACACAGGGGAAGAGAGCAGGCCACGAGGTCTAGAATCAGGCTTGGTCCACATGTTTACGGAAGAATGAAGAAGGTCGTCCTTATTGCATGCGATTGGCTTACCTTGGCAGGGGTAACTCCCTTGAACGCAAAGAAATACCAGTCACTGATCCATCAGGAAATTCTTTTAGTGCAACGAAAATCAAATGCTACACTGAACATCCAAGGCCACGATGTCCCGACCTTGGATGTGCACCTGGACCTTAAGTAGCTGGAAGAAAGGTTTACCCTATGTGTATACAGGTCAACCAAACCCTGACCCGAGTGATAGCGTGAAATGGAATTGAATCACTGGAAAATGATCTATTGTGATCACGAGAATAAACCACCATTCATTAAAGATGGTTTGAAATTAGAGAAGTTTGGCAAGAGATGCATCATAGACATGCTCATGTTTGTATTGTCTGAAGACACTATTGGCCATTCACCATGATACGTAGTCTCAATACACCTTTAACCTGGAGGAAAAGAACTTGGTTATCCGAGCCCATAAGATTTTCCTTCATGCGACGAGCGGAAACATTTGGTTGTAGTGCAAGAGTAGGGGCCCATTCACCGGGGACCTTGGCACAAGATGGTGAAAGATCCAAACCATCCAGATGCGGTGTATTCCGCTTAGTATGGGCAACTCTGGGCTATCCTAACCTTCTTCTCCAATTTGAGTGTGTATTGGTAGAGCATGGAAAGATGGTATAGCGGATGGAAATGTGAAGAAACATGCAAGTGTATTCATTCTTGAACCATTTTGTTGAGCCTAGACCCTACAAGAACTTGATCTCTCGTCACCCATCCCTCCAGACACGCATTGAGTCCATGAGAGAAGTGAAGTGGGGAGTGTTTTGTACACAGAACTAGAACATAATGATTATACAATAGTTAACACATTCGCAGCTTGATTTCACTTGCTTCCTTTTTTTTCAACCAGACCTGACCTAGCATATCCAATACATGTACATAAAACAGTTGGGATCCAGATGTTAAGATCCTCTCTCAAAGCGAGATTGCATGACAGAAGTGTTGTTAAGTGTGTATCTTATGGGTACAACATAAAATACAGAACTCTATTTCATGAATTCATATCCATACATTATCAATTATCAGGTCCAAAGGATCGACAACCATAAGCCCAATAATCAAGGCGTGACTCATTAGAGGGTTATCCTCGGAAAGAATCAGGACCCGACATCAGATATCCCATTATCCCAAATACATCTCTTGATTTGGGAGAGTACATAGTAACTGTATTGTGGATACACTTACACTTGTATGCTTATGCATTATGTAATTGTTTCCTCTCCGTGATGTACAGGTGTCCTTGCAGTTGATTGTATCATTGTAGAGTTTTACCTAATCCATGTTTGTCACACATGTGGTGTGTGTTAGACTATGTAGTTGCTGCATTTGTTTACTTCTCTACAAGGAGGAAATAATTGGTGCACTTATTGGACCGTACATACAGCTACAGATTTTTACCCAAGATCTTTGAGCCTGGAATCCTCATTAGCTTTGACCTGTTTCTTTCTAATGATTATTCCTTTGAGGTGTAAGGGGCTCAAACTAAAAACAATGCACGAGGGTCCGAGACTCCCCATGCGTTGAAAAGAAACATGCTGGGTCCTGCTACCGTGAAGCCCGGCAAAAACAAAGCCGTAAAGCCTCGGTGTAATTGGGGGTGGATTTGTACACTGTTTCTTTGTTCAAAATAAGGGCATAAAGTTGAAAAATGTCAAAAGAAAAGAAGAGTTGGGCGTTGCACGTAAAGCGTGCATAGGGTTACAAAGCAAATCTTTTGCTCAGTTACTTTTGTGGTCAAGAATAAGGACAGTTGACCAGACATTCCGAACATAGGGTTACAATGTAACTGAAGTATCTCTTCGGAATGTCTTGTCAACTGTCCTGATTCTGGACCACAAAAGGAAGGAATATGACAAGGTTTGCCATGTATCAAGGTAACAGTACTAGCCAAACATACAGGTTTTCTATCCAAAAGCTCGGGCTTTGCATCCCAATTTTACAAAGATTACAACACAAGTGTAAACATCTCCCATGATTAAGACTGTACAAAATGTATTTTTCCTGGAATGACAACAAGCACATATTAATGTCCTTAGTGTCTCTACCCAGGATCAATTCTTTTGCTAGTCTAGCAGAAACACTTACAGTAGGGATTGGATCCAAACCGTAGTGCCCGTTTTTTCCTGATTGGTGTCGCTTGGCAGATTCCGTGATGCCCATGTCGTTGCTAATGAAAAGCCGCTGGATATCGTGTCCGGTCGTCCGACTCTTACATCTGCCATAATCTTCGCTTTGTCACTAGTGGACCCATAAAAAAAAATGAGATATCCACAAATCACAATTCTCTTGTAATATTTGTTTACAATAATACGGTTGTAAAGGGTTACTATGTAACCCAACGAATGGGTAGTTTTTGACTCCCCATTCTTTGAGCGTGGATTCATGCCGATGAGCTTGGGCCAGAATTCTGAGCAAAACCAACAACCCATCGGCCACGCGTTCCATCGCGACCCTCAATTATGAGGGCCTCGATTGAATCAGACGTGGTTCATGGAGGGTTGGAGTGTAAAAGGAGGGGGCAACAGTGAGAGAGGGGGCAAGGCGGCGGCTGACGAACTGCGGATCGACGGACGTCGGACAGAACTTTTGCCTACTAACCCATCTCCCCCCTCCCCCCCTCCTCCAATCCCTAAATTCTATCTGGACCCTTGATCGCAATGGCCGCGATGGAGGGCAGCGATGTAAAACCGCATGTCCCTTTTACATTCAAATCCATGTCATAATGGGGGTCTGCGCATAAGAAAAAAGGGGTGGTTAGTCCATGGCGATCAAACAAGAACGCTTTTTCCATAGTTCCAACTTTCTCATCGTAACCCGCCTCCCCCCCCCCTTTTTAATGCAAACTACTTCCCATCCCTACCAAAGCTTCGGACTCTAGGGTTTGATTTCTTTTCCGCATTTCTGTTACTACACAAACAGCCCAACGCATCGCGAGACCTCGATATTCACTCCGACGGTCGAGGGCAAACCGGCCAACTGACCTCACCCCAAATGAACCTTCCCGAACCTCCTGACAAATTCGACCACTCTTGCGAATCTACGATGGAAGTAACGGAACCTTCCGGTTGACTTCTTGATGCACAAAGATGAATATGGATTTGTAAAGATGCATCTCGCATCTTCACCGTCGATTCTCGAAGACCCCCGACTTCTTGGCGGACCTTCTAGAATCCGACCACTCATGACGCGACTCCACACGAGTCGCTCAACAATCGACCCAACGGCCCCGACTATGCCTCATTTTTACCTCAACATTTGCATATACATGTTCGATCATTTTGACACTTGTCATTGAAGTACACTTACCGCTGATTATTGCTCAAGTATCCTAAATTCTAAATCGTGTTTTGGCTTGCAACTTCTACCTATTCACCATCTACACTCAGTTTGGCATAATACTTGGTATCAGAGTGTAGCGGTGCTATAGAGGCATCCGACCAAGCTACCCATCTAGGGGACTGTCCCACACAAGCCGTCAACGCATCTCACACGTCAAGACTTTGTAGGCTCTGCGACTACGACGTGAGGCAAGCGAGCACAACCAATGACCAGCAGCGGGTCGTTGGCGATGAATTCAGCGATGGAGGAGGAAAACATGCCTATGCATGCGAACCTTGAAGCGGCAGCGAATGCTGGCATGGCAGGCTATGTGGCAGCTGGAGCAGCCCCTACGGCTCCGACGACCAACCTGGTTACGGATCCAACGGCGGTAATCCAGCCGTCCCTATCAAGAGCCTCGATGACAACAGTAGGGACGATAGGTGGCACCGAACGACAGGCGCACAGCAACAAGGAACTAGAAAAATGAATCTCCGTACTTGAGGTGATTAACAATCATCTACTCTAATCATCAACAAGTCAACGTCGCGATGGAGGCCCTTCGGAACGCAACTGCACGTGAACCAGTGCTTGTCGAGAGAAATTCCCAACTCTCGATCAAACCCAAAATTCTTTCGGCTCCACCAGAATCGTTTGATCCTACAAATCCCTAGGGACCGACAGTTTGAATGTGGCTGACAATTTTGGAGGTGTACTTCACCGCTGTTGGAGTCAATGACGAACAAAAAACGATTGACCCCGCGGTCGCGCTTTTCCGTGGCACGACGCTCAGTTGGTGGTCAGATGTAAAGACCATCCAACGGCAACAGGAGATCGGTGGGGCATCATCAATGGCCAACGACGCCCGTCTCATATCGCCGACTGTAAGCATTCTTCCCTTGGAGCAGATCAACCCACATTGGCCAGACGCTCTAACGTCACTGACCGACTGGAACGAATTCTTGCGCGCAATGCTCATCCGATTTGGATGGATGAACGAAAAGTCTGATACAAAGTACAAGCTACAACATCTCCGTCAGCAGTCCAGTGTGACAGAGTATACACAAAGATTCCGCAAATACTCTGCGACCTCCCAACCACATTTCTCATCAAAACAAAAAAAGCCAGTCAGGGGACTCCTCAACTCCGATGGAAGTGGACGTTTTTGACCAGAGAGACATCCAAACTTACTACAACTATGGAAAGGTCGGGCACATCACTTGCAACTTTCGAAGTAAGCAACATGCCTTAAAGGGGGGGGTCGCAGAAAAATGAGTCGAGAAACAGCCAAGGGCAGGAGAGAAAGGCACAACTCTTGTCCACGCAGAGCAATCTGCACTGAATGATCGCCCATCGAAATGTCCTACATCATCGTAGTGGGTTTTTCAGATCACGAAGTTTGACGAGGGGTACGAGGACGCCCAACCGACGATATTGCTGAAAGTCCAACCTCGAGGATGCAAAAGTCACAGAACGGTACCTGTGCTGTTGGATGGAGGACCTTCTCATAGTTTTTTAAGCAACGACATGGTTTGCAAGCCGGGTTTGTAAATCGTACCAGGGGTGTTTGAAGAAAACGGTTGACAAAGATTGCATATGCGAAGATTCCAAGGATCACTACAACTACAAGTGGAAGATATACGGGATGCAACGGCCTGGACATCGTGTCTGATTAGTGACCACAAAATCATTCTCGGATGAGATTTCATATACCGACACAATCTGCAAGACGATTGGAACAGCGGCAACGTCTACGTGGAAATCGACGGTGCCAAACGACAACTCCCATGCAAAGGACGAAAGACGACAATAGAAACACCAGAGGTGGAAGCAACAGAGGAAGTCGCAGTAGCTAAAAAATGACAACCAATACCGCTCAACATGGCAAAGTAGTGCATGTGACGAGGAGCTCTTGCATGGCTCATACATCTCGAGCCAATGGAAGAAGCGGGAGTGACAGTAGCTGACACGCCATCCTCATCCGCCTCATCAGCCTCATCGGCATTAACAAAGTTCGCGATGGTACCCTAAAACTCTGCACTACTCATCTACGAGTTTGTAAGCTTCTTCCTCGACGAACTCCCAGATACCCTACCGCCTCAATGGGACATTGACCATCACATCGAACTGAAGCCAGGCAGCCGACCCACAGTCCAAGGGGCCTATTGGAAGAGCAATCACGAGCTGAATGAGCTGAAAAAGCAGCTCAACGAGATGCTCGGTCAGGGTTTCATTCGTCCATCCATGTCACCATAAGCTGCGCTACTACTGTTCAAAAAATAGAAAACTGGTGAGATGGGGATGTACATGGACTATCAAGCATTGAACGACGCTACCACCAAGAACCGCTACCCTCTTCCCCGAGCCGACAAAGTTTTCAACCAACTCCGAGGAGCTTAAATTTTCTCCCAAATTGACCTATGCAACGGATATCACCAGATTCTTGTGCACACGCCGACATCAAGAAGACGGCGTTCCAAACTCGCTACGAGCATTTCGAGTTCATGGTAGTACCGTTCGGACTCACCAATGCCCTAAGGAGTTTCATGACGGCAATGAACAGCATTTTCCGACCATACCTGGACTCTTTCTTCGTGGTGTGCCTCGACAACATTCTGGTGTACAGCCGCACCCCACAGGAACGCGATGGACACCTTCGAAAAGTTCTTGAAGTTTTACAAAGAGAAGTTTTTTGGAAAACTCTCGAAGTGCGACTTTGGTTGCCATTCGATCGAGTTTTTAAGTAATGTCATCAACGGCGGACAGATCATCATGGATCCAAAAAAAGTGGCAGTAGTCGCTCATTGGCCGACACCGACCAGCGTTTGAGACGTTCAAGTTTTACTATCGACATTTCGTGCGGGCTTAGACTCGAGTGTTAGCGCCTCTCTCTGATCTCACTTGAAAAGAAAATGAGTAGCGATGGGGAGACAACAAACAAGAAGTTTTCATCGCTTTGTGGAACGCTCTGACCTCGGCGCCAGCCCTACCATTAGCCGATCCAACGGTTGGCTACGTCATGGCTACGGACGCCTCATATCGAGCCATCGGCGCATTCCTGCTGCAATACCTCGGCAACGGTGAGCAACCAGTCATACATATGTCTCAAAAACTAAGAGGACCGGAACTCAACTACGCTGTATACGAGGAATAAATGCTGGTAGTCATGCATGCATTTATGTCATAGCAGTGCTATCTTGAATGTCGCCGATGCATTATATGCACCAACCACCATGCTCTAGAATATGTAAAGACGCAGCCAAACCTCGGTTGATGTCAAATCTGATGGATGGAGTTCCTTGAATCCAGGTTCGACTACGATATCGAGAACCGTCCAGGCAAACTCAACCCAACTGACGCACTCAACTGCCAACCACATCTGATGATTGAAGAAGTGACACTACAGTTGCAATGAGATCCGTATCTCGAGCGGCTATTCACACGAGGCTACGACCGGTACGGCAGATACAACATGGCAAAAACCCTGGCACAACGCACCCCATTGGTGACAGCATTTTACTCAACAGGTGGTTATTCCCCTGAACGACAAACTACGCTGTATAGTGCTTGAAGAATGCCACGCCACCAGTCTAGGTGGACACTTCGAGAAAGACAAGATGCTGACGAAACTGGCAAAAGACTACTGGTGGGACAAGATGGAATCCGACGTGGCTAACTTCCCTCAAACCTCCGACTGGTGTCAACGAAAAAACATCCCGTCGCACGAGTCCACCCGGACTTCTGCAACTGCTCCCTATTCTGACGAAACCGTGGGTCGACATCTCTATGGACTTCGTCACGTGATTACCAGTCACACCCGAGGGATATGATGCAATCCTCATGGTCTTTGACAGGTTTTCCAAAATTTCCCATTTTATCCCGACAACGACTATCGTCTGCCGAAGGAATAGCACGGTTGTTTCTAAGTAACATCATGCAGCTACATGGCATACCGAGAAACATCACGAGTGATAAAGACGGTCAATTCACTAACCGTCTTTGGCGCGAATTGATGACTCGCTATGACATTTGAATTCAACTATCAATGGTGTTTAATCCTCAAATGGATGGTCAAACAGAGCAAACCAATCAGACGCTCGAACAACTTCTCCGAACAGTATGCAAACCTCACGAGACGGATTGGGCACTGTAACTCCCAGCCGCCGAAATCGCATACCCTACTGATTTTGATGTTTGTAGTTTTAGCGGTTATGAATTTAGGACTCTTTTGATTTCGTCGAACGGGTCATTTTATCGTGTTTTCTTGAAATTTGTCGAAGCGCAAGGGGCTGCACCTCATATTCGACGAGGGTGCCGATGAAGTTTTTTCGTTTCGATGAAAAGTGAGTGTTTGGTCAAACTCCACGCGCACGATCTGTGAGGATCCCTCGTAGATGCTACGTGGCATCAACATGTGAACATCTTTACGCATACGTGACATGCAGTCGTGCTATGCCGCTTGACATGTGGCGATGAACGCATGTCAAGCGCTCACGGTCATCCGGGGATACAAATCACCAATTGATGATTTGAATTATTGGACCACGAAGTGACACCCATCACTTTTAGCAAATGACAATCGAGATCACGAACAATGTTCATAGTTATTGTAAAAAGTTATGAATAAAAGGTTTTTAAAAATGACAACTGGATTTATTTTTCCGCTTCTCTTATTGTTTATGTGCCTAAAGAAATTCGTTTAGACGTCAAATTCTGTGAGATTCGAGCACCTAAGAATGGTGAGTGGGGCAGTTTCCATCGCAACGGGTAGAACTCCATTTGAACTTTCCGCCACACCAAATGAACTACAGAGCCAAAGCAACATTTCCACGGTTGATGTCCAACGCCACGACTTCACCACCATCTGGGAAGAAACACGGCAGATCCTCGCAAAGTTGCAAGCAGCAATGAAGCGAGCAGCTGACCAACATGGCAACAACGATGTTTTTGCCGCCGGCGACAAAGTTCTCCTCAGTACGGCCAACATCGAACTTTGCGAAGCTGACTATTTGAAGCTCAAACCACCATGGTTGGGACCGTTTGAGATCCAGCGCATGCAAACCCATGTGGTTACGCAACTCAAACGAACTGACACAATGCAAGCTTATTCGGTGTTCCATATCAACAGTCTCAAAAACTACGAAGACCTCGGAGAGAACTTCCCGGGCAGGGATGTCCTTCCCCCTCCCATTCAAGTGGACGATGACACATGATACGTCATCGTGGACATGCTTGGCCATCGACGACATTGGGAATCAAAACAACATCTTGTCAAGTTGCATAGCTAGTACGCTGCGCATAACAGTTGGGAACCCTATGATCGAGAAGCTGCGTGGAAGCTTCCTATGGACACATCCGTTGACTAGGTGTCAATGCCTGGTCAGACGGTGACGATAGTCACAAGTCATACACACAATAGCAAGGGTCTGGCTAGGTGACACAAGGCAAAGTGTTAGAATGCTTCAATAGCATCTGCAGAGAGAGTTGACAAATGACAAGTCCATGGTATAAGTACCTGCCGCAGCGCACGGCGGGTGTCGCACGCGACAGCACAAGGTCTGTCCTAAAACTGGTCCAAAACCACTGTTTTGGCCGTAACTCAGTGTAGACAAGTCAAAACGCTACGCCGTCTGAGTCTAGACGTGAAGATTCACAAGCTTGACGCTACAACTGGTCACACGCATGTATCTGGCATCAAACAATGGAAACACAATACAAAAACATGCAAATCAAGCCCACGGACAGTCCACCGAAAAACTCCTTCGTGCTGCAAAAAAACTACAAGAGGTCCCTAACATCATCCAGAGCTCTGGGATGTTCGTCGGTCAGCTCCACACTGGTATTCGACCACCAGACGATGCACCGGTACCACCTGGGTGGGCATCAGTGATCCGCACGGGCATGGATACAACCGAGTGGTCACAGTAAACTGTAGAGATTGACAGGAACGTCACAAATCACAACATTCTCCCATGACCCGATGGTACGCATGTCCATACACGTGTAACAATGAAACCAGTACAACAAGTGCAGAAACAGTCGTGACACAGACACAGACACACCTCGCACTCAACCACTCTCAGGCAAGGAGTGAAGCCCAACAGAACGAATGGCCACCAAAAACCTCCCGTGTGTTAGTGCATTCGTCAAGAAGTCAGCACGCTACATGTCAGTGCCAACCCACATGACAAAGATCACGTGTCGCTCCACCACATCACGCACAAATTCATGCTCAACCGCAATGTGCTTTGTGCAAGTGTGAAAGACACCAGAGTTCTTTGCAATGGCAAGGGCACTTTGGTTGTGGCAACGAAGCACAATAGCGGGTACTGACTGACCCAGGTCAAGGACAGACGTTGCAGCCATACTGCCTGAGCAGCCCTTGCACGCAAAGCAACAGACTCTGCCTCCGATGAGCTACGTGCAATGTAGCCTTGCTTCTTGATGCGCCAGGACACAATGTTACTACCAAGCAAGAACACGTAACCGGTGCAAATGCATCCATGTGGACTCCAGGCCCTATCGTTGTCGGTGTAGAAGTCAAGAACCACCAAACACTGGTGGCGAAAACAGGGTCCGAGGTACGGTGTGGAGATCACGTACCACACTACTCGCGCAGCCGCATGAAGGGCTCTAGCACGTGGAGCCTGCAAAAACAATGCAAGGAGGTTGACGACAAAGGCGATGTCAGGGCGTATGGTAGTGGCCAGGTACATCACAGATCCGATGAGACGGAGGTACAAGGTCACATCTACTGTCTCCCCTAGCTTTGTGGGATCATCCACCTTTAGGGCATCCCGTCTGTCAGGTGTGAGAGGTGTGGAGGCTATGGGTACTATGCCAAGGAGGTCACTAGAGTGCTCCTCCATGGTGCGTGCGTATCGGGCCTCATGCAGCAGTAGTGTCTGACGCCTGCGGTCTCGTACCATAACCATGCCAAGGAATACCGCTGCAGAACCAAGGTCCTTCATCCTACATGCACTTTGGAGGACCGCCTTGGCCTTTTTCACGGGCTCCATGGAAGGAGACGTGATAAGAAGGTTATCCACATAGACCAGGATGGTGGTGAACTGCTCAGGCGTTCGTCGGATAAAGAGATGGATCTGCTTTGCTTTGGACATATCCCCCACGAGTCAGGTTGCCAGTGATCTCCTGGTTCCAACATCGAGGAAACTGCTTGAGGCCGTATCAGGACTTGCGCAAGCGCCATACTTTGTCACTGTCCTTAGAACTAAGTGGCTGAGCCATGTAAATCTCCTCATCTAGGGAGCCATGGAGGAACGCATTGTTCTCGTCAATCTGGTGCAGTTCCCAGTCATACTAAGCCACTTCACCGAACACGGCGTGAGCTGAGGTTATGGGACCTACACAGGCAAAAGTGTTAGTGTAATCCATGCCTTCAATCTGGGAGTACTCCTTGACAATCAAGCGAGCCTTATGGCGTTCCAGTGAGCCATCCGGCTTCACTTTCTTGTGAAAGACCCACTTGACCAGAATAGCCTTCCTCCCAGGTGGACGGGCGAATAGCTTGTAAGCGCCGTGCTCTCCGATGGCGCAAAGCTCACCCTCTGAGTAGCAAGTGCACACGTTTAAGTGCTAGGTCTAAAGACCACAAGGTCAGCTGCTACATCACAAGCGGTAGGAAACTCGCGAGTGACAAGATCGTGCCCTATGGGGCTCGCTGGATGTACCTCTGTGTACTCAATGTGGACACTTAGGCCGGGGTTACCACTGGCGATGCTGCGAGTGAAGCGCTTGGGTGCAAGACCTGACACTCGATGGACTCCGGAGTCCAATGGTCGAAGACGACCGCCAGGCTCATGTGAGTAACCTAGGCTGAAGAGGCTCACCTCAGGCTCAAGAACAGGCACGACCATAGAGGGTGAGAGCTGAGGTAAAGGAGCAGGTGATGCCGTGCGAGGAGATGCATGTGTGGGAGACACGGCACTGGGTATGATGGTAGGAGTAGGTGAGGCAGGACCACGCACACATGCAATGCTGGCTAACACAGGTATATGATCATGGGTACCTGTGGGATGCGAGGGAATAGGAATAGAAGCCGGCTCTGCTTGAGAGGTCTCTGGGCCGACAGCGATGATCGCTGGGTCATCAAGAGCCGGAGACTGAGAAGTGGAGGGGGCTCAAACAGACACATCAGCTAGGTGAGAGGTGCTTGTACGCTCAAAATCCCCCATCCATTGAGAAGCCTCATACGCAAGAACATGCGTGACAGAAAGCGACGTGATCGAGGTCAAATCGCGGTAGGTGAGGGATTGAAAGAACAGCCTGTCTGGGTACTGAACGACGCGATAACGAGTGGGGTCCAAAAAACGCCAGGCCTTCAATTGCGGGGAGATGCCTAAAAAGGCACACAAGCGACCCCGCGGTGAGACCTTGGACCCCTCGTGGTCCTCGGTGTACTACACGTAAGCCAAGGATTACCAGACACGAGTGAGACGTAGGTCAGTACTGTGACTGACTGACTCGCCGCTGTGATCCAAAGAGAAAGTATGCAGCGTGTTGCGAGACTGACGCTCATCCATCACCAGCTAGAGGCAAACTGCAAGAGGGGCATCAATCTTTTGGCGCACGTTGTAGACCCATCGCATCCGGGTGATGTCATCAGTCAGGGTTAGGACGAATCTGCACCGATCGGACAGAGATTGGACAGGAAGAGGACCAAGAAGGTCCAAATGGATTGAACTCGAGAGGGAAAAGTGCGCGAGAATGGGAGTCAGGGTAGGTGCAACGATGCATCTTACCCTGAGCGCAGAATTGACGGAGTGCGGGCTATGGCTGAATGAGCTTCGGCACAGTGTCGGAGCCCACATGACTCAGGCGACGATGCAGCAGTCACTAGTGTTCAGTAGAGAGAATGCCAGTGAGAAACACTCAAGTAGGAGGAGAGGGAGAGCAAGTTGAAAGAGGAGAAATCCAAGAGACACGATACAGATCATCCACAACAGAGGCACGAAGAATAGAGGTACAAGTATCAATAGCTTTCACAACCGCGGAGTCTGTAGTGTGCTCCATAGAGAGTCCCATCTCTGTGTACGCACACACAGAAAGCAAGTTGAGTTCTACGTCAGGCACAAAAAGCACCTTAGAAGGATACAAGGGGCCAGACGGACCATTAAAGCACACAACCCGAACACCCTGAACCGGTCAGGATTGACCAGAGCCTCTGCGAACAGCGCGAACAGACACAACAAGACCGAGAACAACGAAATCACTACGACGACAGGTCATGTGATGAGTGGCTCCATAATCGATGATCCAACTGCCACCGGGATCATGATCGGAGTACGTCACTGTACAACAGGCAATGGAGCATTCGGACTCAGATGGGCGCTTAGCAACAGGTGAGGAGGAATGTCGAAGGCAACAGAGGTGCGACTCATGAATCCAATCGGTACTGTCAGGCCCATCGTCATCACATGCCAGCTGTGCCCCTCACACGAGTCATCACAAGCAACGAGAACAAACGAATAAATAGTTTGTGAACCACCCGGCTATGACAACACACTCACACCTCCCTAAAAGTGAAGTGCCAGAAGATGACGGAGCTCAGCGATGGCGCGGTCACACGGGTTTGGGTCGCCAGTGCTCACCGGTGAGGAAGCGGGAGCTGCTGCAATAATGGTCGCCGCGCGACCAGAGACTGTGCTACTGGACGTAGCCCGCTGCACGTGTGTAGGCTGAAGACCACGAGTGATCCACACCCAATCAAGCGGCTGTTGGCACTCGGTGTAGAGATGAGCGCCTCCACCGTTGTAGCAGTGGAGAGTGTGTCCACTGCTACCGCCCGAGGACTGCTATTGCTGCAACGATTGCTGTTGTCCTGAACCATGCTTCTTCCCTCATTTCTTCCGTTGTGTCGCCACTACCACACCCTGTATCTAAGTCGGGGTAGCCGGGGTGGAAGGGGAAGAGGAGGGTGTGCGAGAGGATGAAGAAGTGGTCTGCAGGAGGGACGTCGCCGGCGACGTGATGACCGTTGCAGCAAGAGAACTATCCTGGTGGGCCACGGTTGCCTTGCCGGCGGAGATCACCTGGAGGAGGAGCTGTTGGGTCCATGGCAAAAGCTGAAGGGCAGTGGAGAAGGGCTCAAGCACGGCATCGCTCTACCCCAAAAAGATGCCTGTGTGCTCAAGATGGACTCGGACCATGAGCATGGAAAGCGCCCACAGCTGTGTACCTCTTGAAGTCCAAAGGCGCATGTAGATGCACATGGCACGCCGGTAGTAATCAGCTGCGGACTGGGCATGTCCCTAACGAAGGGAGTGGAAAGCGCGAATGTGAGCTGCACGGGTGGCCTGCGTCTGTGCTGCAAGCTTGGACAGTGCCAGATCCCAACCTCCGCGTGGATCAGTACCCATGCCCGTGCCGGCCTCTCCAAGGAAAGGGTGAAAGTCCACGAAAGTCTCGTGCGGCATGGCCTAAAGGAGTCCACGCAAGTCTGAGTCGCTGTCAGCACTCGACAACGGTCTGTAATCTGATACGGACTGTGATAGTAGGGCCACACTCCCTCTGAAGTGGTTTTGGAAGAGAGTCTCTCAGCAATCAAAGCCATCCTTGCTAACATAGCATGGAGGCGGGGTCTCAAAGTCCTTGGGTTGCCACTCTGTGTTGAGAGCAACCACAGACTGAGAAGGACGAAGGATGGGGACGACACCGGGACGAGGAAAGTTGCCGAGGTAAGGATCAGGCGAGGATCGAATTTCCAGGAATAGGGAGCCGAAGCGCGTATGAAGCTAGCGCAGACGCTCCAAGAGCTCGTGAATATTCCTCTCATGGGTGTCATCCTCCATACCTAGCATGCCAGGGTCCTCATCCAAAGGATCCAAAACTGGCGGGTCCTTTCGTGCTACTCTCCTCCGTGTAGATGTTGAATGCTGTGCAGAAGATATGGCACCGCCGACTCCCCCGGATGTTTGCTGTGGGGCCATGGTCTGACCACGAATAAGATCAGTGAGCACACGGATGGCGTCAGTGTGTTGTTGCTGCTGACGACGTATCTCATCTTCCTGACTCCGCAGGTCCTCAATGACTTGCGAGCGTGGACTCATGACCCCTGAGGAGGAGGAGGGATGTGGTGATCCTTTGTCCTTGTCACCGGTCCGAGCCATGTCGGTGCTCAGTATGGACCGGGACGTCAAACAAGACCGATTTAAGAACAATCAGAGGTTCTCAAAGATTTGAAACGCTGGCAAGTTTTCACTTTTCGACTGTAAAATTTGACGAAGGCAGGTGGTGACGTCAACAGGGGTGTGCTAATGTCAGCAAGGACTTGATGTCGTCAGCAAGGAAAATGATGACCCCACCGTAGTTCCCCCTCCCTTTTTTTAACAATCTCTTGTGGTTGTTGAGCGGCTACTCCACGACAGCCGCGCGGAAGCTACACAAATGCTCCATAGTAGCTTTCGCTCGGCTACTGCCACTGCTACGCCTGCAATTACAGTAGTAGCCACGCAACTGCTTGTGCAACTATTAAAGCAACTGCACGCTGCTACTACGTAGCGGCATTGTTGCACGCTTCTCTACCTGCAATTTGCTGGTGCTACGCGCTGCCGCTGCCGCGTTGCTACTGCTGCTGGTGGTATGCTACTGATGGTGCGTGCTACTACTTACTACTGCTACTGCTGCGTGCCACCGCCTGCTACGTCTGCTGATTGTCGCCACTACGCAGTGCTACTACATGCTGCTCCTACTATGCGTTGCGGGTGCTCCGCACTGTTGTTGCCGCGCTTTGCTACTGCTGCTGCCTGCCGTCGCCTACTACGGTTGCGGCCTGCTATTGCCGCGGCCAGCACTCATGCCAGCAGCTGCTAGCGGCTGCCGCCTGCTGCAACTCTTGCCTGCTGCTGCTAGCGGCGCTATTGATGCACTCTCACGTGTTGAACATGGGCGAAGTCGCCGGTAGTCGGGTGAGGTTGACTGGTTCGTGTGGATCGGCTACAACGGTGACGCTCACGGCTGCTGCTTTGCTGCGTCTCTGCTACGCAGCTCGGTGAGAACTGTCTCACCGCTCTGATACTATGAGAAGATGCGCGAAAGCTTCCTAGCGACACAACTGCTAACTAGGCATCAGTGTCTGGTCAGACGGTGACGACCGTCACAAGTCATACACACAAGAGCAAGGGTCTGGCTAGGAGACACGAGGCAAAGTGTCAAAATGCTTCAATAGCATTTGAAAAGAGATGAAAAATGACTGGTTCATGGCATAAGTACATGCCGCGGCGCACGTCGGGTGTCGCACGCGGCAGCACAAGGTCTGTCCTAAAACCGGACCAAAACTAATGTTTTGGCCATGACTGAGGCATGTTAGAACGCTACGCCGTCTGAACCTAGACGTGTAGAATCACAAGTCGGACGCTATGACCAGTCACGTGCATGTTATCCGGCATCAAACGGTGGACACACAATGCAAAAACATGCAAATCGGGCCCACGACCAGTCCACCGATGAACTCCTATGTGCTGTAGTTGAACTTGGGGAGGTCCTGGCAGCGTCCAGAGCTCCAGGACGGTCGTCGGTTAGCTCCAAGCTGGTAGGCCACCACCAGATGACGCACCGGTACCACCTCGATACGCACGAGGGATCTGCACGGGCATGGACACGGCCGTGTGGTCACAGTTATGTGTACAGATCGACATGAACATCACAGATCACAACAATGACAACCTCTAAGACGTCAATCATCTCATTGAAGGTGACTACCGTCATCACCAGGCCACAACAGTGCGCGCACTAGGACATCGTAGCTAAAAGGGGTGGAAGTGTTACGTGCCAAATGTACACAAGTCACTAACCTTTCTGAGTAGGCATTTTTGTTCTTACACAAACATCCCACTACGTCGCGAGACGTCGATATTCACTCCGACGACTGAGGGCAAACTGGCCAACTGCCCTCGCCCCCAGTGAATATTCACAAATCTCTTGTCAATTTTGATCACTCTTGCGAATCTACGATAGAAGTAACGGGAGCTTTCGCTCGAGTTCTCGATGCAATGAGACAAAAAATGGATTTACAAAGATGCATCTCGCATCTTCACCGTCGATTCTTGAAGACCCCCAACTTCTCGGTGGACCTTCTTAAATCCGAGCACCTACGACGCAATTCCACATGCGTTGCTAAAAAATCGGCCCAACAACCCCGACTATGCCTCATTCGTAACTCAACACTCGTATACAAATGTTGAATGATTTCAACAACTGTCAGTGAAGTACACTTACTTCATATGATAAATTACTCAATTGTTCCTAATTCTAAATGGTGTTTTACCTCGTGAAGCATACCTGTTCCCCATGTACGATCCGTTTGGCATAACATTGAAGGGGTTTGTGACTGTTCGACAAAAATGATTGTGTGAACACTGCCCTGTTACTTGTATGCAGTTTTGACATTATAATTGCGCCTGTTTCGTGGATAGATACTGGATTTTATACGAAATTTGGGTAATTCATTATCAGAACGGGATCTATAAGTAATGGGATTATACATGTCAGAGTCGTAGATATGGCAGATTTACTGAGAATTCTGTGGGTATCGGGCTGAAATCCTGTATAAGAAAACAGGGGGCAATTAGCACTTATGCCGTCTCAGGGTGCGTTTTGCATGCCACGATTTACGAAATCGGACGACTAAGTGAGAGGAATCCGCGCAGCCGAACGGTCCTCGATTTGAGAGGCTGTTTGGACAAAGTCGTGCAAATGTCTATTCGAAGAGCGTTCCACATCGTTTTCATGCAGTTGTCCTCTCGCCATATAGGATGCGGGTAGATAATTCATTGCATGGTGACTGTCCTCTACAAGATTATAGTAGAACAAATACGAACGATCCTTTGTCATTTTCTGTCGCAAACGATGCTTTGAAACACTTTGCACCGAGGTTGGAATGGCTGCCAATAGTACTTCTAGGGAAGCATGTTGCACTAGGAAGCGAGCAACAGCGAAAGAGGACGAATGGAATGCTGCAGAGAGAATGAACAAGTGAAAAATGCCACGGGCAACGGAGTGCTTGAACGGAAAAGAACTGTTAACGAGATCGTGCGAGCCAAACGACTCCTAGGGTGAGGCTGGTTGCGGTTGGAATCGGTGGTAGAACGCTACCGGACATAGGCTTTGCTCAACATAGTTGAAGACTTTGTGGGTCCACAAGTTGCGCACAGATTTCGCCTCACTCAGAAAGCCGGTCATGAGTCCTATGCTTACGGTCATGTCCAAAGGTCGACTCAGCTACCGAGGACTGGCATCGAACTTTCAACTATCGATGCTTCACGTTGATTGGTTGAAGGTTGTTGGTTGAAACGATATCGTCCGACAATTGGTGCGCTGAGTGGGACCCGCCATGTTAGTTGAACAGGAGCTGAAGGAACCCCATCCGGACAGAGAATCATGGAGGGTCAAGTTGGACTGCCTCGACAACGTTCCAGGCGGAAACCCCACGGACAGCACTTGCGAGAATGATGGTTGAACTAGTTCAACCATCGATTCCAACCGCAACCAGCCTCACCCCTAGGAAAACGTCGACTTCCATCTAAGCGGATCCGTACAGTTGAGCGGATTTATCTCAACTAGTCGAGCGATTTCACAAATCGTGGCCTGCCAAACAGACCATCAATGTAGACGTGTGATCGAGCCCCTCAGATGGACTGGTAAGTTTGTTCGAAGCGTTGACACGGCCATGGCGCCTCGATCTTGTCAGCTTGCCATTGTGGCGGATAGAGCGAAGCTTCCCGCAGGTCTTGGAAGACACCACCTCAGAAACGCGTCGTGAGAGGAGCTGCAGTAGCGGCGATGTCTGAGCCTTCGTGGAGTCGGCGCTGCGGCGACACACCTGAGGCACCCACATTGAGCGCGTGTGAGCTTCTCAGCCTCTGACCTGAAACAGCGGTGTGTCTTCGCCGGGCTTCTGCTTTGCGCGTTGACTGCTGAGTGCCGGCTTCAGCACACCAGCATTTGTGGCTGCGGCTGCATTAGGTGGGGACACAGTTGGTGTCTGACCCTTCTCGGTTTTGATATTGGCTATGGTTTGACTCTCTGGCCGAGCAGGGCCGGTCGGAGCAACTGGGGGCGACGATAAATTCTCCACACCGTGTAGGGTTCGTTTCTGGCGAGCTTTGTCACCGTCTCAGCATTTGGCATCTGCAGTTGTGCGGTACTACCCGCATGGCCTCACGTCGCAGCGTGCTACCCTAGCATCACCCGTCCATGCACGAGGAATGCGATTAGAGCCCTCTGCTTCTGTCAACTCGGAGCAACACCGCCGCCCAGCCAGCAACATGGTGCTTGACCTGAACTTGGTGCGCTTGCACGGCCGCCTGCTCCGCCTCTACTTTAGATACCATGGACTGCGGCCAACGGTGGTGAAAATAGACGACAGCACCACCGTGCACTGCTGGATTCCTGCAGTTCCTGGCCAGACGATGAAAGCTGTGCCACCGTCGCTGTGGCCGCATGACAGCCACTCTGGCAGCCAGTCTGTTAGAGTGACACAGAAGAAGCGGCCGCTGCTCCTTTTGCACGGATTTGGCGCGTCCGCCATCTGGCAGTGGGCCAACCAGGTGCCGGCATTCATACCGTGGTTTGACGTGTACATGCCAGACTTATTGTTCTTCGGTGACTCATGGAGCTCGAGCAGTGAGCGCACTGAGCGATTTCAGGCGCAGTGCATGGCGCGGTTACTGGACAAGCTGGGCGTGGAGTCGTTTGCTGTGGCAGGAATCAGTTATGGCGGCTTTGTTGCCTACAGGTGCACGACTACTCCCTCCCCCCATTCTCTTTTGACTTCCTTTCCGTTCATGTTCCTTCCTTTGGTCCAACTTGTTGCATGCTCTGTTTGTCGGCTGCTGGCCGGAGGTAGACCATCGGTGGGAATCATGCAGGACCAGTGTTAGTGGGACTGCATTGTTGAGGTTGATGACTTGAAGGGTTTGGCTTAAGCTCTAAATGCTCAAGCGGATCTTGTGGAAGAATGAGGCGGGTACTATTACATCTAGGCTCAAGCCTCTTCAAACAAGAATGCAAGAAAAAGCACAGGTCCAGATACATGTGATGAATGCAGATTTGCTCCGCAAATGCACAAAACGAACAGACACTTTGAAATGAGACTAGAGGAAATCCTTGGTGGTATGTGAGTCTGATTCTTTGGTGAAGTGTTGTGGAATCGTTCCGCTATGTCGGGAAGCTGCTGGCTTCCAGGCGTAGCGGAATTCAGCCAGCCTGGCTGACTCCCCGGCTTCGTGACGGGAAGTCAGCCAGATCGATTCAGCGGACCTCGTTCTATTGAGTTGGCCGCACGCTCAATCGAGCGGGCCTCGCTTGATCAAGCTGACCAATGGTAGTTGCTGCGATACGACGGGCCTCCGTCAGTAAAACTCCGATGGCCAGAGTTTGACAGTTGGCTCTTCAATTCAGAGGCTTTTGCGTTGTGGCAACTCGTTCCCATGTTGCACTGTTCCCAACATGGCAAACCCCTCTGTTGTCCTTTTTTCCTATGCTTTCTCACGTCTTGTCGTGGTCCGATCATGGCTAAGCAAACAGATGGCTGACGGCATGTTTCCTTCCGCCATTTTGACAGAAATTCTTTTCCCCTTCTCGTCCAATGCATGCATTGGCCGAATCGGGAAAAACACTGGCAGACAGACACAGTCGCGAAGCAGGCCGGCCGCTTAGTTGTATGTGAGGACTACTTCCTCTGTGACGTGTGAACCTGGCGCAATAGCTTTCACCACCTTTCATTCCGTTTAGTTTTTGATGTGTTGGCGAGGCCTATGCGCATCGCCGTTGTTGGCTCAACACACTGGTTTCTCTAAGGAGAATGATGGTACATGTCTGCGTCAAGAGGCACACCATTTTTCTGTCGAGCCTTAGAGGTCTTCTTTAAGATTAAGGTCTGCCTGTCAACTTCATTGTGCAGGAGTACTTGACTTGCTTTGGCACGTCACGGCAATGTGAGCACCCTGTTGTGGTGGTTTCCAGTAAACCAGTCAGTCGTAGCAACTCTGTGTGCTTGCCCCAAAATCTGAAATGCACGTTTGGATAGGACCTGGTCATATTTTTCGAGTTAAACTTGCTGCTTGGGAGGACAAGCGTATGCTGTGACCCATTGTTTTTTGCAAGGGTGACAGTTACACTGCACGTGTACAGTTGTGGCTCGTTGTAATGAAGCTTGAACACTCTCCAGCCCTAGTCACATTATTCAAGTTTACCTTCCCAAAGGCCTCAGCCCGTCCCCTTCCCTTGTCGTTTCTGCCTCCTTCCCTTTGCCCCGCTCTTTCATTCAGGCACATGCTAACATGCATCTACCAGGCTTGCCACGATGTATCCCGAGCGTGTGCAGCAGCTCATCCTCACATGCTAACATGCATCTACCAGGCTTGCCACGATGTATCCCGAGCGTGTGCAGCAGCTCATCCTCACATGCTAACATGCAT
>SZWC01005146.1:92268-97268 GCA_023375785.1 Penium margaritaceum
AGCAGCTCATCCTCACATGCTAACATGCATCTACCAGGCTTGCCACGATGTATCCCGAGCGTGTGCAGCAGCTCATCCTCACATGCTAACATGCATCTACCAGGCTTGCCACAATGTATCCCGAGCGTGTGCAGCAGCTCATCCTCACATGCTAACATGCATCTACCAGGCTTGCCACGATGTATCCCGAGCGTGTGCAGCAGCTCATCCTCACAGACTCGGGGCTGCTCATGAACGCGGCAGAGTACAAAACGATGCTCAAGCGCTGGCACGTGGACAGCCCTGCGCAGCTGCTGCTGCCAACAGACGTGGAGGGCGTGCAGCGCCTCATGCAGCTGGCATACTTTCGCACTGTCAACCCGCCGCCATGGATTCTGCGATGCACTCTGCCTGTGAGTGTGCCACCCCGTGTTTGATGGTGGGATTTGCAAGCAGACTCTGTCTGTTTTGATGCATGGATGGGTCTCCAGAGGGAGGTCACAGGAAGGGATGATGCTCTGTGCTGCACATGTTGCCAATGGATGTGAATTGTGGCCACACATCGGTTTTCTCCCAAGCATGGCCCGTATGTTTCATCCTTACACTTGTCAAATCCACAGCTCGTGACCCTCGCCCTCTGTCCTCCCCCCGATTCCCGCGACGTGTGAAGTGAAGCTCGTTTGCAGCCTGGCTATGCCGTTGCGTTCTGCATGGCATGGCATAAGCATGTGGTTGACGTGGCGTCTGCCGTGTGCTGCATGTCTGCAGGTGATGTTTGAGAGTTGTGTGGAGGAGAAACGACAGCTGCTTGCTGAACTGTCGCACATCGTGGAAAATGACTCTGAAACATTTGAAGTGCCTTCCATGGTAGGACCTTCTCAGCTTGCCATGGCATGCACTGCAGCTATGGCGACAAATTCACACGTCGCATTGTTCCGTTTGGTAGCTAATTTTTTTCTCAGATGGTCGCTCATGTCTCTGATCCATTCTGAAGTTGGTTTGCTAGCCCTCTCATGTTGCTGGGAATGCTCAGTGACCCTGTTGCACCACACCTTTCTGTCAGTGTGTTTTTGCTGTCTGTGCTGAAGACACGAGCTCGCCTGATACACACTTTGACTGTGTGGCTGGTTTGCACTGTGCACTGCCACGTCGTCAAGTGTCTGAACATGCTAGCAAACTCACATCAGGGAGAACTTCCAATCTTTAGATCTCAGGTGTCTGCTGCCGCCAATGCTGCTGAGGTTATGCACCTTCAATTCTGATGAAGCATTTCGAAGTGCTGCTTGCTGTCTCTGTTGCAGTTCTGGTTGCTGCTGAGTGTGGAAAGCTGCAGTAGGTTCTTTTGGAGCAGTTTCTGCTGCTACAGATGCCACAGTTTCTGTCATTCATTTTCATTAGTGAAGTTATTACTGTGTCGTGTGACATGATGGCATGCGTTTCTGTGTCTATCTCATGTCTGTTGGCTTGCTTGCCGATCAGTATCCATGCACTCCCATCTCCTTCACCTCGTACTGTGTGCAGCCAGTGATGCTCTTGTGGGGCCGCCAAGATGAGGTTTTCCCTCTTGCCATTGCTGAACGCATGCAAAGGTATGAGATGTACTTCTGTACTGCTTGCTTCCTATCCTGTGCGTTATCATTTGCATCTCACTCGTTGATCCTTTGCACCTCCTCTCGCAATTGACGTTGTGACATTCAGTAGTAACATTCAGTTGCCGCTACCCACTGCTGCCTCTCATGTTTTCAATTTGTATCCTTTGTTTTCTTCCCCAGACCCCTTCCTGCACCATCTTTTTTTTTTTTTCATTAGCATGCTTTCATCTTTGGCACGGTGCACATGCTTGTCTCGTATGCATATGCAGGTTCTTTGGCGAGTCGGCAAAACTTTGTGTACTGGAGAATGCTTGTCACATGAGCAATGTAGAGTGTAGCAAGGAGTACAATGCTGCGGTGCTTCGGTTCCTGTTTTCACATCTCCAGAGCCACACACATGTGTTGGCATAATCATCAGTCGACCAAGCCATAGCTGGTCATGTACAGCACGTCAGAGTTACAGTGTGGTAGTTTCTGTGGATGCGGACTTCAGGGTTGGCATGTGACTTGAGAGGCAAAGGTGGTTGGACATTTGTTCTTATTGTCATCTTTGCGTAAGATTTAAGAACATAGCAGTGCCAAAGTGTTCAACATGCGTAAGGAGCATTATGTACAAGACATTGTTTGGATCAAAATTAAAGAAGTTAAGGGGGATAAGGGGAGAAATGTTTCAAGTGTGAGTGAACATGTAAATACTTTGTACTCCAAGATGGCTATAGTATTCGCTGATGCTCTCATTCATTAGAACATGTTCTGCATAGGTATACAATTTGTAGGGAAGCTCACCATGCTCTGAGTAACATCATGGAGATGCTCTTTTGTACGTTCTCCTTCCATGTGGTTCACAAAATTGTTCTCATAATGTTATTTGAGAAGTACTTTGAAATTGTGTGTGGGAATGGGAGTGGAAATTGGAAGTGAGATGTTGAGATGTATTACATCCCATAGTTAGAGACGAAAAGGTGTGCACTTTCAAAGAAACAAACTTGATAAAAAAATGTAAAAAATAAAGCGAATTGATGAAATTATATGTGATGTCTCATACAAAACTTGCGTAGTGTAAATTTTACATTAAATATGATTTCAAAAAATTATGATCATCATAAATTAGTTCTTGGTGCTGAGGTAGCCACTTGTTCATTTACCAATCGGTCACATGTCCATTCCACTCTAGGATTTTGCTTCTTCTTCTCATTAAAAAATCTCCCATTAATTATGAAGTTTTTTATAAATTCATCCCCTGCTAGGAACATCCAAATATCTATCATCCTCCACGAATTCATGACTTTTGGGGGTGCGCAAAGCGGGTGGAACGTCCAGGCTTGCTTCGGTGTCGAGAAAGCCCCCCGACTCACTAGGATAGTAGCCAGGGCAATATAATCGAACCATGACTAGGCTCATCACCTCGTCGACAGGGCGATCCAAGTGTTACGTGGTGCTCCACCGAACACATGACGCAGATGTCAGCGTCATCACCGACGACGCTGTTGGTCATGGTCATGCACCGACCCGAAAGAACGAACCACATTTGCACCAGGGTGCATGCCAATGGGTCTGATGGTGCGATGCCTACACGCTTTGGTCGCAGACGCGCGATGGGCGTCGCGAGTGACGCAATCGGTCCAGACCACTGTTGCAGCCCGCAGGCGGACGCGAAGGCCCGTGTAAACCTGTTGCCCTCTTTTCGACTAACTCCTCTTCCTGACTCTCTCTGCTCTCCTTTGCTCCCCTTCCCCTCTTACGCTCACCTCAAATCAGGATCTCTGCGAACAAGGTGCGGAGCTGAACACAGCCATGCTCGCCCCACCTCTGCATCCACAGCATGGGCATTCCCTCCCTAGCTTGCTACTGTGTTCAAGTCCACTGCCCTCTTACCTGCCGATCCTACATCGTCTGTGGTGCGACCCTCTCCCTGTTTTCGCGGTCGAACGTTCTCCATCCTGCCCTTCTTTCTCCGTAGTGGCTCTTGAGCCACTCTGTCGCTGTCGATCGCTGTGACTTTAGGATTAGACTCGTGGACCATGCATGCGCTCTCCAGCACATGCAGCGGCATCAAGAAGGCATTAAGTCCTCCCATGCAGCCCTTTCAGCCCTGTGGTTCCCAGCGCAACTCCACGGCGCAGGCTTTTTTTAGTCCGTCGTCGCATCGGCAACACAGCATTGTGCTCTCATTGCCATGACGACAGTTCTGCGCATACTATCTGTCGTCTTCTTCACGATGCGTTACTGCCCTCTGCCCGCGTCAGAAATTATGGTCACGGGCGAGAATTTTCAGTGCAGGCTCGCACTGCTCTGAATTCTTTGCTAGGGTCTCTTACTGCCACCTCGTGCCCATCCTTCCCCGTTGTCTGCGGTCGCGTGGTGACGCAACTTGGCAGGAGGTGAGGCGCCATGTCGGACGCACAGCCAGCTGCCACGGTGCCAGAGTCGGTGCTGAAGAAGCGCAAGCGCGACGAGCAGTGGGCAGCTGCCAAGCAGGCGCAGGCGGCCAAGGCCAAGGCGAAGGCCAAGGCCAACCGCAAGGTCATCTTCAAGCGCGCAGAGCAGTACATCAAGGAGTACCGGCAGCAGGTGAGCATGAGCCGAGGCGGTCAGGGCAATACTTCTTCCTTAATGCACAGAGGAAGGGTCCTTCAAGCGGACCCCTCCCATTGTCTTGAACGTTGACGGCGAGCAACGTGCTTCTTTGCACTCCGCAAGATGCTTCAGCCTGGCATGCTGGCGGCATGCCTGCCTACAGGTGGGACAGGGCGCAGGATGAGCCTTCATGGTGGGTCACCATGGGTGGTACTAGGCTGGATGGCCTCGAGGATCTGGGAGCCACGGAACGATGAAGCATTGGAAGCGGGGAAATGGTGTGGACTTGGGGCTGTGGTCTGCTGTATTAGAAGGGGTCAGCATGTCAAGGATTGTGGAACCAAATGAAGGAGCAGCAGCCAGAGGACCAGGTTGAGAAAGATGGTGGAGCCAAAGTGGTAGCAGAAAGAGAAGCAGCAGTGAGAATATTTCGGAGCCAATGGAGGAACAGGACATGAAGGAGCAGCAACAGGATCAGAAACCGGACCTGCGGCAGCACCGGCAGCAGCAACAGCAGTAGCAGCAGCAACAGGAGGATGAGAAGGGGAAGTACTACGAGGAGGTGGTGGAGGAAGAGTAGGAGTAGGAGAAAGAGGCGGAGGAAGAAGACGAGGAGGAGGGGGAGGAGGAGGAGCAGAAGGATGAGGAGGGAGAGGAGGAGGAGGAGCGTCAGGCGCGGCAGCAGCAACAGACTTCAGCAGGTGGATTGGCAAGTACAATGTTTGTGGGACCAAGAGGTGTTCCTGCAGGAGCTGCAGCACAGCTTTCAGCAGCAGCAGCAGCAGCAGGAACAACTCAGTTCCTGAGCAGGAGCAGCGACTGCAGCAGGTGCAAGGCCACGAGAACCTACTC
>SZWC01005146.1:102268-106069 GCA_023375785.1 Penium margaritaceum
TGCCTGTGGCATCACTTCCTGCTTGAGGTCTTGCCAACATCCATTTTCTCCATCGTCTGTTCTCATCTTTATTCCTGTCAAGCAAGTGTGCGCTATGTTTCTGCTGGTTCCTGTGCCTGCTGCTGTGCGACATGTGATCTTTGTACTTGGCAGATTTTCAACGGTGTGTTCATGAAGGTGAACAAGGCGACGCTGAACATGCTGCACAAGGTTGAACCCTACGTCACGTACGGCTACCCCAACATGAAGAGCATCCGCGAGCTCATCTACAAGCGCGGCTACGGCAAGGTGGACAAGCAGCGCATCGCCCTCACTGACAACGCCATCGTCGAGAAGGTTCTTGGAAAGCACGGCATCATCTGTGTGGAGGATTTGATCCACGAGATTGTGAGCGTGGGGCCACACTTCAAGGAGGCCAACAACTTTCTGTGGCCGTTCAAGCTGTCGGCGCCCAACGGCGGCCTCATCAAGAAGCGGCTGCACTTTGTGGAGGGTGGTGACGCGGGCAACCGTGAGGACAAGATCAACGCGCTCATCCGCAGAATGAACTAGGTGGTAAAAAGAATAGCCCGCGCCTGCTGCAGCCAGTTTGTGATTTGTCCGCAGCTGTGGATGTTCATTGTAATTTGAATATGAAGGTCAGTTGCAATTGCACTGTACACATGTGCACATCCATGTGCAAATTCCGTGATGGCGATGCTTGTGGGCTGTTGCACGCGTGATGGTCATGCTTGTGGGCTGTTGTACGCGTGATGGTCATGCTTGTGGGCTGTTGCACGCGTGATGGTCATGCTTGTGGGCTGTTGTACGCGTGATGCAATTGTGTGCAACGTGAGCAGGATGCCATGGTCATGTATGCATGCAAATTGGTCTGGATTCAATGATCGAGGGTGTTTTGAAAGAAGAGGGAAATGTGAAGGCTATTGTTTTGCTTATGGAAAACAATAAGCCAGGGGAGCAAGGAGGAACATCACCATGTCTCCAGGGTGCCTTGTAACTCCACCAAGCGCCACAACACAGTAAGATGCTCAAAGGTCAATCGAGTTTGTACGCACTTGGCACGCATGTTAGTTCAGCTCTTGGAGACCATGACCATGACATCATATCTGTGTTCTTGAAGCTGTTGCATGCATGTGTCAACAAACGTTTTCTACTGTGTGTACCACGATGTCTGTCTGGCGGTGAAGAATACAGGCTATGACAATGTCATACACATCTGCCTTCCCATATTCTCAGCACCACTTCAACATTGACTGAGCTTCTTGGCTAAAGGGAAGGGTAACAACAGGGCATGAAGATATGCTGAAAAGTTAAGGGAGCAGATAACAAATCACAGGTTCCTTGGAAGATTCTTATAACAGGGCTTGGGTTACACTGTGAGGCTTTTCCCGCAGCCAGACAGAGGTGAATCCGAGCATCCGCGGCACTTCGATCACTAGAACATTTGTGGAATGTTGCGTGCTGCTCTGTCACTGCCACACGTCGCAAGTCATGACCAATGACCCAACGGGCCGATGATGACAATGAGTCCATCGAGCGAGAATCAATGAAGGCTGCAGGCCGCCAACTTGTTGGACCATGAGGCCCTTGGTTAATCCCATGCATGGGCTCAGTGACAGAAGCAAAGGATTGCCATAGATGTGAATCTGTATGTCACTTTGGAACGTGACCAAGAGAATACAACACAAGCACAACATTACTCTCATTGGCTCATTCTGATCCTGACTCTCAGACATTGCTGTGGCAGCTACCAGTTGAAGACAGATGGCCGCCATGGCAACATTGGAATGGCACTTGATGCGCACAACACAGCGAATCTTGCACACATGCTTACTGCTTGCGAGTGTTTCACATTCGTGTGGTGAGCCAAAGCATGGCGATGTCGAGAAAAACAGATGGAAGGAACAAGAAGAAGGTGATGAAGGCCAGTGCCGTCGACGCCTTAGAGCGAGAGCAGAAAGTGGTCCACGGCGTGCTGCCCTGACAGATGGTCTGCGAATACGGAAAACCTCCCTGGTCGTTGAACGTCGTCACGCCTGCCACAGCGGAGCCAGCCGACAGAGCCAGTGTTGCCGCCATCTGCCAGACACAAGGACACACGAGGCCACAGCCACGACAGTCAAAGAGAGGCTGCTTCAGGTTGTGGTGCACATTGCTGTGGTGAAGATTTTCCGAGCATCCACGCAAAGGACATGCATGTCATGCGCAAGCTGAAAGGTACTGAGTTCACACATGAGTGAGAACAAAGAAAAAAGCTTGCAAAAAAAAAAGCTCCACAACTGTGCACCGCGGAATTCATGTCAGAGAGGGAGGGAACTTCTAAGAAAAAGCCACTCACAAAGTCTCCGACAATGCGTGTCACGTTGGATGCGAACCCGCGCCCTCCCCTTGCCATGCACAGCGCCACCGATTCGGCAATGAGCATAACCAACGCCCAAAACGCTGCGATGACGGTGGCGGCAATGAGGTAGCGCGTGGCGTGGAACGACGAGTAGTTCACCAGCGGCGAAAACGATGAACGCACCATCACTGCGAATGCGCACACCGCTGCAAACAGCTGCAGCCACAGAAAAAGCAGACACAAGGAAAAGCAGGAGCTGAATCACTGCAAGGAAGGTTGGGAAGACGGTACTTCTTTGGACTTCATGGTGTGTATGTTGCGCATGATAGGGCCCATGCCACGCCATGCCAAGACTCGCTCAAATTCCGTTTTCTGCTCCACAGCACTCGTCACTCGCACCTGTGCAAATGTGCACATGCACATGAACATGCCTATGCGTATGAGTAAGAGTAAGAGCACGAGAGGTGCCACACACCTGCAGCACTCGCAGCAGAGGGCTTAGCCATAGGTAGGGAGACCTCCTCTTGCCGCCGCCATTCTCTGCCTCACCCTGCCCTTGCCCCTGCCTCATGGTGCTGCCTCCCCCTCCTCTCTTTCCACTCGTGCTACTAGCGCAATCGGACAGACAGGTTCGCCGAAGGACAGGCGGTGCCACTCCACATTCACTGTGGCCCACAGTCTGTGGCGCGCTGGCGGTGCCCAAAGTGGGCGTCTCCTAGCGTTTCCGCCACTTGGTCATGTGCGGACACGTGGAGTGGCTTGCTGGCGTATGCCGCGAACTGTGCTCTGCGCTACACTACACCTGTGCCACGCTGATTGCGCTTTGCGTCTGTTTGAGACACCAAGGTACATTAGCAGCACGGTGCAGTCGTGCGGAAATCTATGGGTGAAAGGGGGGATGGAGAGAAGATCAATTCGTGAGTGAGGTGTGCTTGGCCGACTGTGACGCTGCGTGTGTGGACGCTGCGTGTGTGGACGCTGCGTGTGTGGACGCTGCGTGTGTGGCCGCTGACGAGGTCTTACACTGCATTACGGCCCTAGCGGCGACAGAAGAGCACACACACTGTGGCCGGCCCTAGACTAGAGCCCCTAGCGGAGGCCACCGGGGACACGCGAGGCGGGTAGGAGCTTAGGGACGGACCGGTAGCACCTGTGCCTCAGCAACGCTGTCGCGCTAGCTGTTGGTGCGCAAGGCGCAAGGCGAGCGGTGAAAGGTGGCGCGTCAGCTTTGGTGCCGCCTCCTGCACCAGCTAGCGCAACCTGGGTTGAGATAGCGGCGGAATGAGCACGCCAGCGCCTGCCAGCTGGCACTCGCACTCGTACGCACAGCGGAAGGGCCCACAGTGCGCGATGCTGATCCAGTCGAGAGCAGGTGAGCTCAGCTCACCCAACTGTAGGCTACAGCCTGTAGCCACGCTGGCTCGAAACGAGTGGTGCCGTGCAGGGAAGGGGAGGGGTTG
>SZWC01005147.1:11960-37397 GCA_023375785.1 Penium margaritaceum
AGTTGTCTTGGCCTTGCTCTAGTTGTCTTTGCCTTGCTCCACTTGAGTTGGGCTTGGTCCACTTGTCTTGGGCATGCTCCAGCTGTCTTGGGCTTGCTCCAGTTTTCTTCGGCTTGCTCAAGTTGTCTTAGGCTTGCTCCACTTGTCTTGTCCTTGGTCTAGTTGTATCAGGCTTGCTCCATTTGTCTTGGGCTTGCTCCAGTTGTCTTGGCCTTGATAGAGTTATCTTTGGCTTGCTCCAGCTGTTTTTGGCTTGCTCCAGTTGTCTTAGCCTTGCTCAAGCTGTTTTGGACTTGCTCTAGTTATTTTAGGCTTGCTCCAGGTATCATGGGCTTACTCTAGTTCTCTTAGCCTTGCTTCAGTATTCTTGGGCTTGCTCCAGTTGGCTTGGGCTTGCTCCAGTTGTCTTGGCCTTGCTCCAGGTGTCTTAGGCTTGCTCAAGTTGTCTTGGCCTTGCTCCAGTTGTCTTGGGGCTACTCAACTTGTCTTGGGCTTGCTCCAGTTGTCTTGGCCTTGCTCCAGTTGTCTTGCCCTTGCTCGAGCTGTCTTGGCCTTGCTCCAGTTGTCTTGAACTTGCTCCAGTTGTCTTGGGCTTGCTCTAGTTTTCTTGGCTTTGCTTTAGTTGTCTTGGGCCTACTCCTGTCGTCTTCGGCTTGCTCCAGTTGTTTTGGCTTTCCTCCAGTTTTCTTTGCCTTGCTCCACTTGTCTTGTATTTGCCTCTGTTGTCTTGGACTTCCTCTGGTTGTCTTGGCCTTGCTCTAGTTGTCTTGGTCTTGCTCCAACTGTCTTGGGCTTGATCCAGTTGGCTTTGCCTTACTCCAGTTGTCTTAGGCTTACTCAAGTTGTCTTGGGCTAGCTCCACTCGTCTTGGGCTTGGTCTAGTTGTCTTAGCCTTCGTCCAATTATCCTGGCCTTGCTCCAGCTATTTTGGTCTTGCTCTAGGTGTCTTGCGCTTGCTCTAGTTCTCTTGGCCTTGGTCTAGTTTTCTTGGGCTTGCTCTAGTTGTGTTTGGCTTGCTCCAGTTGTCTTGAGCTTGCCCCAGTTGTGTTGGACTTGCTCGAGTTGTCATGACCATGCTCCAGTTGTCTTGGGCTTGCTCTAGTTGTGTTTGGCTTGCTCCAGTTGTCTTGAGCTTGCCCCAGTTGTGTTGGACTTGCTCGAGTTGTCATGACCATGCTCCAGTTGTCTTAGGCTTGCTCCAGGTGTCTTGGCCTAGCTCCAGATTTACTGGGCTTGCTCTAATTGTCTTGGCCTAGCACCAGATTTCTTGGGCTTGCTCCAGTTCTCTTGGGCTTGCTCCAGTTGTATTGGGCTTGATCCAGTTGTCTTGGCCTTGCTCCAATTGTCTTGGACCTGCTCTAGTTGTCTTGGGCTTGGTCTAGTTGTCTTGGCCTTGCTCCAGTTGTCTTGGCCTTGCTCCAGTTGTTTTGGCCTTGCTCCAAGTGTTTTGGGTTTGCTCTACGTGTATTGGGCTTGCTCGAATTGTCTTTGCGTTGCTCAAGTTTTCTTGGCCTTGCTCAAGTTGTGTTGGGCTTGCCCCAGTTGTATTGGGCTTGCTCAATTGTCTTGGGCTTGCCGTGATTGTCTTGGCCTTGCTCCTGTTGTCTTGAGCTTGCTCCACCTGTCTTGGCCCTGCTCCAGTTTTCTTGGCCTTGCTCGAGTTGTCTTGGTCTGGCTCCAATTGTCTTGGCCTTGCTCCAGTTGTCTGGGGCCTGCTTCAGTTGTCTTGGGCTTGCTCCACCTGTCTTGGCCCTGCTCCAGTTTTCTTGGCCTTGCTCGAGTTGTCTTGGTCTGGCTCCAATTGTCTTGGCCTTGCTCCAGTTGTCTGGGGCCTGCTTCAGTTGTCTTGGGCTTGCTCCACTTTCTGTGGCCTTGCTCTAGTTTTCTTGGCCTTGCTCGAATTGTCTTGTACATGCTCCAGTTGTCTTGGGCTTGCTCCATTTATCTTGGGCTTGCTCGAGTTTTCTTGGCCTTTCTCCAGTTGTCTTAGGCTTGCTCCAATTTTATTGGGCTTGCTCCAGTTGCATTGGCCTTGCTCTAGTTGTCTTAGGCTTGCTCTAGTTGTCATGGGCTTGCTCCAGCGGCCTTGGCATTGCTCCAGCGGTCTTGGTCTTTCTTCAATCGTCTTGGGCTTGCTCCACTTGTCTTGGGCTTGCTCCAGTTATCTGGGCCTTGCTCCAGTTATCTTGGCCTTGCTGCAGTTGTTTTGGCCATTCTCAAGTTGTCTTGGGCCTGCTCCGGTTGTCTTTGGCTTGCTCTAGTTGTCTTGGTCTTGCTCCACTTGTCTTGGCCTTGCTCCTGTTGTCTTGGGCCTCCTCCATTTTTCTTGGGCTTGCACCAGTTGTCTTGGCCTTGCTCCAGTTTTCTTGGCCTCCCTCCAGTTGTCTTGGGGTTGCTTCTTTGTCTTGGGCTTGCTCCAGATGTCTTGGGCTTGCTCTTGTTGTCTTGGGCTTGCTTGAGTTGTCTTGGCCTGACTCCTGTTGTTTTAGGCCTGCTCTTGTTGTCTTGGGCTTGCCCCTGTTGTCTTGGGCTTGCTTCAGTTGTCTTGGGCTTTCTCCACTTGTCCTGGCCTTGTTCCAGTTGTCTTGGGCTTGCTCCAACTGTCTTGGCATTGCTCCAGTTGTTTTGGCCTTGCTCCAAATGTCTTGACGTGCTCCACCTGTATTGGACTTGCTCGGATTCTATTGGGCTTTCTCCACTTATCTTGGGCTTGGTCCATTTGTCTTGGCCTTCTTCCAGTTATCTTGGCCTTGCTCTAGCTGTTTTGAGGTTGCTCCAGTTGTCTTAGGTTTGATCCAGTTGTCTTGGCCTAATTCCAGTTTTCTTGGGTTTGCTTCAGCTCTCTGAGGCTTGCTCTAGTTGCCTTAGGCCTACTCAAGTTGTCTTGGCCTTGCTCCAGTTGTCTTCGGCTTGCTCCAGTTGTCTTGGGCTTGCCCTAGTTGTCTTGTGCTTTCTCCAATTGCCATGGGCTTGCTCCAGTTGACTTAGTCTTGCTCTAGTTGTCTTTGGCTTGCTCCAGCTGTTTTGGCCTTGCTCTAGTTGTCATGGCCTTGCTCTAGTTGTCTTGGCCTTGCTCCAGTTGTCTTGGCCTTTCTCGAGTTGTCTTGGCCTTTGCTCTGCTTGTCTTGGGCCTCCTCCTCTTGTTTTGGGCTTGCTCCAGTTGCCTTGGGCTTGCTCCAGTTGTCTCAGCCTTCCTCTAGTTGTCTTAGGCTTGCTCCAGCTGTCTTGGCATTGCGCCAGTTGTCTTGGCCTTGCTTTAGTTGTCTTGGCCTTGCTCAAGTTGTCTTGGGCCTGATCTAGCTGTATTGGGCTTCCTCTAGTTGTCTTAGGCTTGCTCCAGCTGTCTTGGCATTGCGCCAGTTGTCTTGGCCTTGCTTTAGTTGTCTTGGCCTTGCTCAAGTTGTCTTGGGCCTGATCTAGCTGTATTGGGCTTCCTCTAGTTGTCTTGGCTTTGCTCAAGTTATCTTGGCCTTGCACCAGTTGTCTTTGCCTTGCTCCTGTTGTCTTGGGCTTGCTCCAGTTGTCTTGGGCTTGCTCTAGTTGTCTTGGCCTTGCTCGAGTTGTCTTGGCCTTGCTCCACTTGTCTTGGGCTTGCTCCTTTTGTCTATGACTTGCTCTAGTTGTCTTGGGCTTGCTCCAGTTGTCTTGATCTTGCTCCAGTTGTCTTCGACTTGCTCTAGTTGTCTTGGGATTTCTCCAGTTGTCTTCGCCTTGCTCCAGTTATCTTGGCCTTGCTCCAGTTGTTTTGATTTTGCTCCAGGTGTCTTGGGCTTGCTCTAGTTGTCTTGGCCGTGCTCCAGATTTCCTAGGCTTGCTCTAATTCTCTTGGGCTTGCTCCAGTTGTCTTTGGCTAGCCTCAGTTGTCCTGGGCTTGCTCCAGTTATCTTGGGCTTGCTCCAGTTGTCTTGGCCTTGCTCCAGTTGTCTTGGGATTGCTCTAGCTATCTTAGCCTTGCTCAAGTTATGTTGGCCTTGCTCCAGTTGTCATGGCCTTGCTTCACTTGTCTTGGCCTTGCTCCAGTTGTCTTGGGCCTGCTCTTGTTGTCTTGGGCTTCCCCCTGTTGTCTTGGCCTTGCTCCAGTTGTCTTGGCTTTCCTCTAGCTGTATTGGGCCTGCTTAATTTGTCTTGGACTTGCTCCACTTGTCTTGGGCTCGCTCCACCTATCTTGGGCTTGATCCTGTTCTCTTGGCCCTGCTCCAGTTCCTTAGGCTTAATCCAGTCATCTTAGGCTTGCCCAAGTTGTCCTGGGCTTGCTGCAGTTTTCTTGGGCTTGCTCTAGTTGTCTTGGCTGTGCTCTAGTTGTCTTCGGCTTGCTTCAGTTGTCTTGGCATTGCTCTAGTTGTGTGGCCTTGCTCCAGTTTTCTCTGGCTTGCTCCAGTTGTCTTGGGCCTGCTCTAGTTTTCTTGGCCATGCACCAGTTTTCTTGGACTTGCTCCAGTTTTCTTGGCCTTGCTCCAGTTTTCTTGGGCTTGCTCTAGTTGTCTTGGCTGTGCTCTAGTTGTCTTCGGCTTGCTTCAGTTGTCTTGGCATTGCTCTAGTTGTGTGGCCTTGCTCCAGTTTTCTCTGGCTTGCTCCAGTTGTCTTGGGCCTGCTCTAGTTTTCTTGGCCATGCACCAGTTTTCTTGGACTTGCTCCAGATTTCTTGGCCTTCCTCCAGTTGTCTCCTGCTTGCTCCAGTTTTCTTGGCCTTCCTCCAGATGTTTTCGGCTTGCTCCAGTTGTCTTGGCCATGCCCCAGTTGTCTTGGCCTTGCTCCAGTGGCTTGGGCTTGCTCTTGTTGTCTTGGCCTTGCTCCAGTTGTCTTGGGCCTGCTCCAATTGGCTTAGGCTTTCTCAAGTTGTCTTGGCCTTATTCAAGTTGTCTTGGCCTTTGTCCAGTTATCTTGGGCCTGCTCCAGTTATCTTGGGCTCGCTCAATTTTTCTTGGCATTGCTCCGGTTATCTTGGGCCTGCTCTAGTTGTCTTGGGCTTGCTTTCGTTTTCTTGAACTTGCTCAAGTTTTCTTGGCCTTGCTATAGTTTCCTTGGCCTTGCTCCAGCTGTCTTCCACTTGCTCCAGTTGTCTTGGGCTAGCTTCACTAGTCTTGGTCTTGCTCCTGTTGCCTTGGCCTCGCTTTAGTTGTCTTGGACTTGCTCTAGTTTTCTTGAACTTGCTCCAGTTCTCTTGGGCTTGCTCCAGATGTTTTTGCCTTGCTGCAGTTATTTTGGGCTTGCTCCAGGTGTCTTGGGCTTGGTACAATTCTCTTGGCCTTGCTCCAGTTTTTTGGCCTTGCTCTAGTTGTCTTGGCCTTGCTCTAGTTATCTAGGGCTTGCTCAAGTTGTATTGGCCTTGCTCTAGTTGTCTTTTGCTAGCTCCAGTTGTCTTGGGCTTGGCCTAGTTGTCTTGGGCTTGCTCCGGTTGTCTTGGGCTTGCTTCAGTTCTCTTTGCCTTGCTCAGTTGTCTTCGGCTAGCTCCACCTGTCTTTGCCTTGCTCACATTTTCTTGGACTTGCTCCAGTTGTCTAGGCCTTGCTCCACTTGTCTTGGCCTTGCTCCAGTTGTCTTGGGCCTGCTCTAGTTGTCTTGGGCTTGCTCCAAACATCGTGGCCTTGCTCAAGTTGTCTTGGCCTTGCTCCTGTTGTCTTGGGCCCGCTCCAGTTATCGTGGGCTTGCTACAGTTGTCTTGGACTTGCTCGAGTTTTCTTGGCCTTTCTCCAGTTGTCTTGGGCTTGCTCTAGTTTTCTTCAGCTTGCTCGAGTTGTCTTGGCCTTTCTTCAGTTGTCTTGGGCCTGCTCCAGTTGTCTTGGGCTTGCCCCTGTTATGTTCGGCTTACTCCAGTTCTCTTTGGGTTTCTCCAGTTGTCTTGGCCTTGCTCCAGTTATCTTGGGCTTGCTCCAATTGTCTTGGCATTATTCCACTTGTCTTGGTCTCGCTCTTGTTGTCTTAAACTTGCTCCAGCTAGCTTGGACTTGGTGAAGTTCTCTTGGGCTTACTCCACTTGTCTTGGGCTTGGTCTTTTTTTCTTGGCCTTCCTCCAGTTAGCTTGGCCTTGCTCTAGTTGTTTGGGGCTTTCTTCAGTTGTCTTGGGCCTGCTCTAGTTGTCTTGGGCTTACTTTAGTTGTCTTGGCCTTGCTCCAGTAGTCTTGGCTTTGCTCGAGTTGTATAAGCCTTGCTCCAGTGGTCTTGGGCCTGCTCCAGTTTTCTTGGGCTTGCTCCAATTATCTTTTCCTTGCTCCACTTGTCTTGGCCTTTCTCCAGTTGTCTTGGGCCTGCTCCTGTTGTCTCGGGCAAGTTCTGGTTGTCTTGGGCTTGCTCGAGTTTTCTTGGCCTTGCTCCAGTTGTCTTAGACGTGCTCTAGCTGTCTTGGACTTGCTTCACTTGTCTTGGGCTTGCTCCACTTGTCTTGGGCTTGGTCCAGTTCTCTTGGCCTTCTTCCTGTTATGTTGGCCTTGCACCAGCTGATTTGGGCTTGCTCCAGGTGTCTTGCGCTTGCTCCAGTTCTCTTGGCCTTGGTCCAGTTGTCTTCGGCTTGCTCCACTTGTCTTGGCCTTGCTCCCGTTGTTTTGCGCTTGATTCAGGTGTCTTTGGCTTGCTCCAATTCTCTTGGCGTTGCTCCAGTTTTCTCGGCCTTGCTTTAGTTGTCTTGGGTTTTCTCTAGTTTTCTATGGCTTGCTCAAGTTGTCTTGGCCTTACTCCGGTTGTGTTTTCCTTGCTCCAGTTGTCTTGGGCTTTCCCCAGTTGTCTTGGGCTTGCTCCACTTGTCTTGGCCTTGCTCCAGTTATTTTGCGCTTGCTCCAATTGTCTTGGCCTTGCTCCAGTTGTCTTGACCTTGCTCCAGTTGTCTTGGGCCTGCTCCAGTTTTCATAGGCTTGCTCCATTTATCTTGGTCTTGCTACAGTTTTCTTGGCCTTCCTCCAGTTGTCTTGGGCCTACTCCTGTTGTCTTGGGCTTGCTCGAGTTGTCTTGGGCTTGCTCGAGTTTTCTTGGCCTTGCTCCAGCTGTCTTAGACATGCTCCAGTTGTCTCGGACTTGCTCGACTTGTCTTCAGCTTCCTCCACTTGTTTTGGACTTGGTCCATTTGTCTTGGCCTGCTTTCAGTTATATTTGCCTTGCTCCAGCTGTTTTGGGCTTTCTCCAGGTGTCTTGCGCTTGCTACAATTCTCTTGGCCTTGCTCCAGTTGTCTTGAGCTTGCCCTAGTTGTCTGCGACTTGCTCCAGTTGTCTTGACCTTGCTCCAGTTGTCTTAGGCTTGCTCCAGGTGTCTCGGGCTTGCTCTAGTTGTCTTGGCCTAGCTCCAGATTTCTTGGGCTTGCTCTAGTTCTCTTGGGCTTACTCTAGTTGTCATGGGCTTGATCCAGTTGTCTTGGCCTTGCTCCTGTCGTCTAGGACTTGCTCCTGTTGGCTTGAGCTTGCTCCAGTTCTCTTGGGCTTGCTTTAGTTGTCTTGACCTTGCTCGAAAAGCTTTGGGTTTGCTCCAGGTGTATTAAGCTTGCTCCAATTGTCTTGGCCTTGCTCTCTTTTTCTTGGCCTTGCTCCAGTTTTCTTGAGCTTGCTCCAGTTGTCTAGGGCTTGCTCAAGTTGTCTTGGCCTTGCTCCAGATGTTGTTTGCTTGCTTTAGTTATCTTGGGCTTGCCCCAGTTGTATTGGGCTTGTTCCAGTTGTCTTGGCCTTGCTCAAGCTGTCTTGGACGTGCTTGAGTTGTCTTTGACTTGCTCCGCTTGTCTTGGGCTTGGTCCAGTTGTCTTGGCCTTCTTCCAGTTATCTTGGCCTTGCACCAGCTCTTTTGGGCTTGCTCCAGTTGTCTTGGCCTTCTTCCAGTTATCTTGGCCTTGCACCAGCTCTTTTGGGCTTGCTCCAGGTGTCTTGCGCATGCTCTAGTTCTCTTGGCCTTGCTCCACTTTTCTTGGGCTTGCTCTAGTTGTCTTTGATTTGCTCTAGTTTTCTTGAGCTTGCCCCCGTTGTCTTGGACTTGCTCCAGTTGTCTTGACATTGCTCCAGTTGTCTTTGGCTTGCTCCAGGTGTCTTGGGCTTGCTCCAGTTGTCTTGGCCTGGATCCAGATTTCTTGGGCTTGTTCCAGTTGTCTTTGGCTTGATCCAGTTGCCTTGGCCTTGCTCTAGTTGTCTTGGACTTGCTCTAGTTGTCTTGAGCTTGCTCCAGCTGTCTTGGACTTGCTTCAGTTGTCTTGGCCTTGCTCCCGTTGTTTTGGGCTTGATCCAGGTGTCTTGGGCTTGCTCCAATTCTCTTGGCCTTGCTCCAGTTTTCTTGGCCTTTCTCCAGTTGTCTTGGGCTTGCTCCGGTTATCTAGGGCCCGCTCAAGTTGTCTTGGCCTTGCTCTAGTTGTCTTTTGCTTGCTCTCGTTGTCTTGGGCTTGCCCCGGCTGTCTTGGGCTTGCTCTAGTTGCCTAAGGCTTGCTCCAATTGTATTCGCCTTGCTCCACCTGTCTTGGCCTTGCTCCAGTTTTCTTGGCCTTGCTCCAGTTGTCTTAGCCTTGCTCCACTTGTCTTGGCCTTGTTCCAGTTGTCTTGGGCCTGCTCAAGTTTTCTTTGGCTTGCTCGAGTTATCATGGCCTTGCTCTAGTTGTCTTGGCCTTGCTCCAGTTGTCTTGGGCTTGCTCCAGTTGTCTTGGGCTTGCTCCAGTTGTCTTGGGCTTGCTCCAGTTGTCTTGGGCTTGCTCCAGTTGTCTTGGGCTTGCTCCAGTTGTCTTGGGCTTGCTCCAGTTGTCTTGGGCTTGCTCCAGTTGTCTTGGGCTTGCTCCAGTTGTCTTGGGCTTGCTCCAGTTGTCTTGGGCTTGCTCCAGTTGTCTTGGGCTTGCTCCAGTTGTCTTGGGCTTGCTCCAGTTGTCTTGGGCTTGCTCCAGTTGTCTTGGGCTTGCTCCAGTTGTCTTGGGCTTGCTCCAGTTGTCTTGGGCTTGCTCCAGTTGTCTTGGGCTTGCTCCAGTTGTCTTGGGCTTGCTCCAGTTGTCTTGGGCTTGCTCCAGTTGTCTTGGGCTTGCTCCAGTTGTCTTGGGCTTGCTCCAGTTGTCTTGGGCTTGCTCCAGTTGTCTTGGGCTTGCTCCAGTTGTCTTGGGCTTGCTCCAGTTGTCTTGGGCTTGCTCCAGTTGTCTTGGGCTTGCTCCGGCTGTCTTGGGCTTGCTCTAGTTGCCTAAGGCTTGCTCCAATTGTATTCGCCTTGCTCCACCTGTCTTGGCCTTGCTCCAGTTGTCTTGACCCTCCTCCAGTTATATTGGCCTTGCTTAAATTGTTTTGGACTTGCTCCAGTTGTCTTGGGCCTACTCTAGCTTTCTGTGGCTTGCTCGAGTTGTCTTGGCCTTGCTCCAGTTGTCTTGGACTTGCACCACCTGTCTTGGCCTTACTCCAATTGTCTTGACCTTCCTCCAGTTTACTTGGTCTTGCTCTAGTTGTCTTGGCGTATCTCCTATTGTCTTTGGCCTACTCCAGTTTTCTTGGGCTCGCTTCAGTTATCTTGGGCTTGCTACAGTTGTCTTGGCCTTCCTCCAGTTTCCTTTGGCCTGCTCCTGTTGTCTTGGGCTTGCCCCCATTGTCTTGGGCTTGCTCGAGTTTAATTGGTCTTGCTCTTGTTGTCTTATACGTGCTCGAGCTATCTTGGACTCGCTCGACCTGTCTTGGGCTTCCTCCACTTGTCTTGGGGTTAGTCCAGTTGTCTTGGCCTTCTTCAAATTATATTGGCCTTGTTCCAGCTGTTTTGGACTTGCTCCAGGTGTCTTGCGCTTGCTCTAGTTCTCTTGGCCTTGCTCCAGTTGTCTTGGGCTTGCTCCTGTTGTCTTGAGCTTGCCCCAGTTGTCTTGGACTTGCTCTAGTTGTCTTGACCTTGCTACAGTTGTCGTAGGCTTGCTCCAGGTGTCTTGGGCTTGCTCCTGTTGTCTTGGCCTAGCTCTAGATTTCTTGGGCTTGCTCGAGTTCTCTTAGGCTTGCTCTGGTTTTCTTGTGCTTGATTGAGTTGTTTTGGCCTTGCTCCAGTCGTCTTGGAGTTGCTCTAGTTGTCTTGAGCTTGCTTTAGATGTCTTTGGCTTGCTCCAGTTGTGTCGGCCTTGCTCTAGTTGTCTCGGCTTTCCTTGAGTTGCTCTGGGCTTACTCCACGTGTATTGGGCTTGCTCCAATTGTCTTGGCCTTGCTCCAGTTTTCTTGGCCTTGCTCCAGTTGTCTTGGGCTTGCTCCAGTTGTCTAGGGCTTGCTCAAGTTGTCTTGGCCTTGCTCCAGTTGTCTTTTTCTTGCTCCAGTTGTCTTGGGCTTGCCCCAGCTGTCTTGGGCTTGTTCCAGTTGTCCTTGGCTTGCTCCAGTTGTCTTGGCCTTGCTCCAGCTCTCTTGGGCTTGCTTCACCTATCTTTGCCTTACTCCAGTTTTCTTGGCTTTGCTCTAGTTGTCTTCGCCTTGCTCCATTTGTCTTGGCCTTGCTCTAGTTGTCTTGGGCCTGCTCCAGTTGTCTTGCGCTTGCTTCAAATATCATGGCCTTGCTCCAAATGCCTTTGCCTTGCTCCAGTTGTCTTAGGCCTGCTCCAGTTGTCTTGGGCTTGCTCCTCTTGTCTTGGGCTTGCTCGAGTTTTCTTGTCCTTTCTCCAGTTGTCTTGTGCTTGCTCCAGTTACTTAGGCTTGCTCCAGTTGTCTTGACCTTTCTCGAGTTGTCTTAGGAATGCTCAAGTTATCTTGGGCTTGCCCCTGTTGTCTTGGGCTTGCTGCAGTTGTCTTGGGCTTTCTCCAGTTGTCTTGGCCTTGATCTTGTTGTGTTGGGCTTGCTCCAAATGTCTTGGCATTGCTCTAGTTATCTTTGCCTTGCTCCAGTTTTCTTAGACGTGCTCTAGCTGTCTTGGACTTCCTTTAGTTGTCTTAGACTTGCTCCCCTTGTCTTGGGCTTGGTCCAGTTTTCTTGGCCTTCTTCTAGTTATCTTGGCCTTGCTCCATCTCTTTTAGGCTTGCTCCATGTGTCTTGAGCTTCCTCCAGTTCTCTTGGCCTTGCTCCAGTTTTCTTGGGCTTGCTCGAGTTGTCTTTGGCTTGCTCCAGTTGTCTTGTGCTTGCCCCCGTTGTCTTGGACTTGCTCCAGTTGTCTTGACCTTGCTCCAGTTGTCTTAGGCTTGCTCTAGGTGTCTTGGGCTGGCTCCAGTTGTCTTGGCCTTGCTCCAGATTTCTTGGGCTTGCTCCAGTTCTATTGCGCTTGATCTAGTTGTCTTGGGCTTCATCCAGTTGCCTTGGCCTTTCTCCAGTTGTCTTGGACTTGCTCCAGTTGTCTTGAGCTTGCTCCTGTTGTCTTGGGCTTGTTTGATGTCCCCAATTTTGCCGCGCACTGTGTTCCTTCCGCGCTCTCTAATTCCGCGTCTGGTCTGCTCCGCAACTCTGCCGTTCCGCGGTTCCACGCAGCACCTGCTGGCTGCTCCTCCGCTATCTCTCCTGGTCTTCCGCGGATGCTTCACACCCTCTGGGTCCTGCTCGTGGGTAGTGCTCCGCGGCTCGCTCCTTGCCGGCACGAGTGTCTGCCACCTCATGGCCTCTGACTCCAACGCCCGCGGAACCCCGTTCCGTGGCGGTGCGCAAGGCCGCGGAGTCGCCGGCAGCACCCTTCACCCCACTTGCGTTCCCTGGTGGTGACAGTTCTAAGCGGAATCCTTTGTTGGGCTCAGGATTGGGGGCGGATCGAGCAGTATGCTCCGCACACACTCGGAGAAGAAATATTCGTCCTCCGTGGAATACCTCCGCACAGAGCACTCTTACGGCTCCTTAAACAGCTGCGGATCTAAGAAGGGAAACGGGAGTGTGAACCAGACCGACACTTGCGCGGATTGATGAGATAGAAGGTGGCAACCTGATTGTCAACAAGTCAGGACTTCAGGCCCATAAGTGAGAACCAGGCTTGCATTAAGTCAAATTCCACAAGATCAAGCAAAGGGTCAGCACACTTTTTCTCTCCGCTACATTACTACTTGATATTCACCACACCTAGCTCCCTAACTCTTCTCCCACCACACTCTTTCCCTTACCTTGGACTCCGCGCGGTGCGCTACGTGCACCACGGGTCTCGTCCTTTCACACTCACACCAGACTACTTCCACACTTCCCTGCTCTACTACTTGCTTCTTCCTTTACTCTGCGGCTTGGGTGCGCGCGGTTTTGTGTTCTTCCTTGAATCTTTGTCTTTGTGCGGTGCGTCCTCCCGGTCTTCCTCTTCCTTGATTTCCGCCGCAGACCCTGGTCTTTCATTGGCCGAGCTCCTGCCGCCCTCTTCCTGACGTCTAGTTTTGCCGACGTGTGTACTTGCACGTCCGACACTCTTGCTTCGCTCCCGCTTCTCTGCGGCTCGGCACATGTTCCCTTTCCACCGCAGATTCTTACCCTGCTGTCCCGCCCCTTCTTGGCTCCTCCGCGGCCATTGCTTCCAATTGCCGTAGAAAGGTCAACGCTGATTTCTGCTTCCTAGCGGCAACTTTCCCCGCCTTTTTCCTTCACCGCTGCTAGATTCCGCACCACCCCACGCTCTACCGCAATCTTGTTGCGGGAGCCAGCATGCCTTGCGCGTTTTCTAGTACTCTGCGGTCTCCCCTTCATCCTCCTCCGCGGATCTCTAGTCGCGACCGCCACTTTCTGCGGACTTGTGGATTGCGGCAATTTTCTTCTGCGGATGCACCTTTTCCTCAACAGAGATGCGGTGGATCTCCGCCTGACACTGATGCCCCCAACCCCCCCTTTTTCAAGACTCTGTCCCAGAGTCTCCTTAGCGCAACAGGCGTGTGGACCTGGCTGCTGCCGTCCCTGGCAAGGGCGGCAGTACATCTCCACCTCTCCGCCCTCTCGTTGATATCTTGCGGAGCACTCCTGATGTACACACCGTTGGCACCCCTCGCATCGGGCTCCTGCAGTGATGTCCTCCGTACCCAATCTTCTTTTGCAGGTCACGCAATGCGGGATCAGTTCATATGTCCTGCAACTGGTGCAGCCGTACACCATCTGCCCTTCCTCCTTCCTTCCCACCTCTATAGCACACTGCGCGTGAACCCATCCTCCACAGTGCTCACAGTGGCATGCCGCCCTTGTGACGATCCCCATATATCCATCTCCGCAGCAATGCAGCCCGGAGTTTTCCGCACCCCAATCTTCTTTTCTGGGCCGGGCCAAGCATTGGTGGCATGTCCACACTCCTTCCTTGCCCCTCTTGCCGCATCGCTGATGGCACATCTTCAAGCACATGCTATATCCCTTGCTGAACTCTGCCATCCCTTTGCGGCAGGCAGCGCATGCAGGTTCTCGGGTTTCTGCGATGAAGCTGAGGTAGGAGTCTGTCTCAAGGAGCTCATTGCCCACGCATTGGTGACATTGGCCCTTCCAAGCAGAGCTGCCCACCACCAGGCATTCGCGGTGCGCGGATCTAGTGCAGACAACACACCTTTCCCCATCCTGCACCGTCTTTAGGCATGTGGGGCATGCCGCAGATTGGTGCCCTTCCATTCCCGGTCCCTCCTCTTCCTCCGATTCTTCCTCTTCCCCTTCCTCATTCAATTGAGGTGCCTTGCGAGCTCCTCGTTGCTTCTGGATTTCCTCCTTGCACCTCCTGCATACCGGAGCCCCGCTCCGCCCTCTGCGCCCATCACGAGGTGGTACTAGGCAACCGGTGCAGATATTGCGGAGGCATTCGCCAGAGTCCTACACTGCCACTCCCCACCACTGGGCGCATTGAGCGCATTTCTTCTCCTCCAGTTCCTTCCTCCTCCTTTCCTCTGCCGCAACCCGTCCCTCTGCCTGCCACTGCCTCGTCGTGGCTCAAGAAACGGAGCGCGGACCTCTTCTTTGCTCATGTGGCCCTTCTTCTTCTTCCTCCTCCTCCTCCTCCTCCCCTTCTGGGTCCCACCTCCTGCGAGGTGGTGCTCCCCCAGCGCCGGGTCCTACTCCGTCTTCCTCATCCTTTTTCTTTGCGGCCTCCTGCTTAGCAGCCTCCTTCAGGCACCGCAGGCAGGTGCGATTTTGTCGATGCAAGTCTTGGAGGTTCTGCCGGCATACTGGTGCGCGGGATTCCCGCACACCCGGCACACCACCTTTAGGAGTGGCTCAGCAGGGAGATCTTCTCTGCACCATACACACGGACCCGTGTAGTCAGCCAGGGCCTTAGGGCTCACCGGCACCTTAGTCCGCGGTGGTGTTTTATGAGGTTGTTCCTGGAACACCCCCGCTGGGGTCCGCTCAGGCTGTGGTCGAGCCTACCTTCAGACTCCTTTCTCCGGTCTTGCTGCTCTCTCTGCTCTTGCCGTCTTTCCTCCTGCTGCTCCTACTGTTGCTCCTGCCGTAGCGGCTCGCGTTGTTGTTCCTTCCTCACCTCCTCCGCGGCCAGTTTGCAGACATCGGACTCCTCCTCAATCTCCTCTTGTTCGTGGCTCCATTCTTGCTCTTCCTACGACACTTGCCTTTCGCAGACGTCCAGCACCGCCTCCGCTCTCCATCCCCGCGAGCCATTCCGCTGTCCCAGAGGCGGCAGGCGACCTCCCGTCCCAAGGATGTGCGTTTGCCATGCTGGTGGCATCAGCACAAATTCCGTGGTCAAGTAACTGCGGTCGCTGAACCCTTTTGGTCCTTCCAGCCACACTTGTCCCGCTTCAACGCTAGTCACGCGGTACACCTCCCGTGGCTCCACTGCCTCACGCCCCGCACTGGGAAAGGGGCGGAGGTACACCGAGTGGCCCTCCTTGATGGGCCCTTGGTTCAGCCGTCGGTTGGCCGCATCGCATCCGCGCCAGGCTGCAACGGAACCCCTCAACCGCGCCTGTGCCCGCATGACCTTGGTCCTTTCACAGCGCTCGCGGAACCATTCCGCGACCTCCTTGTCCTCCTCCTCCGAGAGTTTCTCTTGCTCCTCCGGAGCAAGTGGTAGCCTTAGCGGCTTCTAAGGCACGCCCATCGCCGCCCGCGGTGGTTGTCCAAAGAGTAGCATGTGGGGTGAGAAGGAGGTTGCTCGGCTTGGTATTGTGTTGATGAAGTGCGCCGTCTTCCTCAGCTTCTCAGTCCAGCTGCTGCCCTCCGCGGTGGCCACTGCTCGCTCTAGTATTTCATGCACTCGCTCCACTTGCCCTTGGGACTCTGGCCGGTACCACCCGGAGTGTACATGGTGGACCCCCCACTCCTACAGCTCCTCTCTGAAGGCCCCCATGAACTCTCTGTCGTTGTTGCTGTGCACCACGCTGCACCCACCAAAACGGTAAAACATTTCCTCGCGGATGAACCTTGTCGCGGTGGCTCAGCTCTTGTTGGGCACAACGCGGACCCAGAGGAACTTCGTGAAGTGGTCCACCGCTGCAATCCAGTATCGGTTCCCTTGGTCGCGGTGCGCGCGGGGGCCGTGGAAGTTGATGATAATCTTCTCCAGCGGTTCGCCGATAGGGGAGGGCTGGAACAGCGGCTGGTCCTGCGGTGTGGTTTTCCGTGCTCGTTTGCAGGGGATGCAGTGCTGCACCACGTCTTTGATGATAGCCGCCAGGTTTGGTATGTGGATTATGGGCTTCAGGCGATCCTTCAGCGCCTGTGCACCAGTGTTGTGATGGCGGTGATAGGTCTCCACAACTGCCCTCTGCAACGTGGATGGGGGTACCTATAAGACGCGCGGAGTTATTCTCCAGAGACGGCCGTCCTCCCATGCATACTGCTTGCACGGGCGGGCTAGGTTGTCCTTTTTCCTCCGATGGAATTCCACACCCAGCCGTGTTTCCAGATCTGTGTTCACCTTCTGTACCTCTGCTTTCTGTTGCTCCTTGTTGCTTGCGCGGAGAAGGATGTGGGCGGTCTGCCTGATCCGCCAGTCCTGCGTCTCCATGGGTCCCTTCCTCCCCGCTTTCTCTGTCACTGCTTCCCTGGCTTCCGCTTTGTCTGCGGCATTCTTGCCGGCAATCCGCGCGCTTGCCTCCCATCCTGCTCCGCTTTCATCACCTCAAACTTTTTGCGGTTCTCTTCATTGTAGACCGGCGACTCTCTGTCCCGGGAATCAGGTGCAGGGAGGAGCCGAAGGATTCCAACCGCTCGAAGTTCTCCTTCATTCCACTGATCTCGCAGCCTGCTCTCAGCGGGGCCGCTCGGTCGTCTGCCGCGTCCACCAACGCGGTGCAGCTCAATCACCTCCTCCTTTCTGTGTGGAGCCGCTCCCGGAGCCCGTAGTAATCCCTGGCTGCGCGTGATGGGCTTTTCCTCTTCTGAGCCTCCCGGCAACTCATTGATTTCAGAAACCACCATCACCGCCGCCTCTTTCGCTGTGCGTCCCCTCTTTTCCGCCCCTTTGTATATGGCTGCTGTTGCAGTTTCTCCTAAGACAGGCCGCAATGGGGCAGGCACCATCTCCGCTGGCATCTAGACTTTGCGGAAAACTTCCATCAAGAGCTCTGCTGCCTGTGCGGCCTCCCGCTGGGCTTGCACTAACTGTTCCAGAGTTACGCTGGAGCTGAGGCCTTCATGTGCACGAGGCTGTTTCCCCTTCCGTGAGTCCGCAGCCGCTGCCTCTTCCGCCTTCCTCTTTCATTTTGGGGTAGGAGTGATCTCCTCCGGGAGAGTCTGCCCCGGCTCCTAACTTCGGCTGGTGTCTGCTGCCGGCGCTGTTGTCCTGGTCTAGCTTAGCATTGCTACTGCTTTCCGCATTACTGCCGCCGCTCGGGCCCGGAGTTGTGCCTTCCGCCGGAGGGAGCCAGCGGATGGCTCCGGGCGGTGGTGCTTGGCACCAGCTTTGTACCTCTTCCCCATCTGCTTTTCTCCTTCTGCTGCTACCTACCTTGCCGCGGCTTTGGCTATAGTCGTTTCCCTTGTTGTCTCTGCCGCGGTGCTACCTCCTCCTATTCCGACGGCCTCCACGGTTACCTGTGTTCCTGTTGCTACCTGCGCCTCCTTGGCTGCTGCTGCTGCTNGCCGCTGCCTCTTCCGCCTTCCTCTTTCATTTTGGGGTAGGAGTGATCTCCTCCGGGAGAGTCTGCCCCGGCTCCTAACTTCGGCTGGTGTCTGCTGCCGGCGCTGTTGTCCTGGTCTAGCTTAGCATTGCTACTGCTTTCCGCATTACTGCCGCCGCTCGGGCCCGGAGTTGTGCCTTCCGCCGGAGGGAGCCAGCGGATGGCTCCGGGCGGTGGTGCTTGGCACCAGCTTTGTACCTCTTCCCCATCTGCTTTTCTCCTTCTGCTGCTACCTACCTTGCCGCGGCTTTGGCTATAGTCATTTCCCTTGTTGTCTCTGCCGCGGTGCTACCTCCTCCTATTCCGACGGCCTCCACGGTTGCCTGTGTTCCTGTTGCTACCTGCGCCTCCTTGGCTACTGCTGCTGCTGCCTCCTCTGTCGCTACGGCAACTGCCTTTGCTACCGCTACTGCTACCTCTTTCTCTTGTGCCGTTGCTGCTATTGCTACTGCTGCAGCTACCTCTGCTTCCGCCATTGCCGCCGTTGCTTCTGCTTCTCACATAATTTCTCTTATGAGTTCCTCCGTAGCTTTGGTATCTGCCCTAGCTGCCTCTTCTCGCTCCTTGCCCAATTAGGTCTCTATCATCGCGGCCTTTGTGGCTGCCCATTCTGTTTTGGCTGCCTCCTCTTCCCATTCGTTTCGTAGGCATTCTTGCAGCTGCTGCAACTGAGGGGTAGACTGGGTGTATTCACGCGCCTCTTCCACCTCAGCCTCCCTCCTGCTCTTGTCTTCCCAGCATACTTCCGTTGCCTCCTTGGCCCAGTGTCGCACCTCTTCTTGCTTGAGACGCATTCCTTTCTCTTGCACCACGGTCCAGTGTGCTTCCGCAACCGCTGTTGCCACCCTGGTGTGTATCACATTCTGGAACGTCAGTGTCCAACACTTTTCCATGGCTTCCATCTAGCGCCCCTCACGCACCTGAGTGTCAGCAAGCCATGATCTCTCCTCTTGTGGATACTGAACACTCCACCTGGCGTAGACGAGGTTGAGCAAATATCCCCACCTCCACTCGTCTGCCGCGGATCTTCGTCGTGGTGCCTCTGCCAATCCGGGTGCCTGGTTGGTCACGTGATACCAGATGAAGGCTCTGGCCCTCTCCTTGAGCAGATGTACGTACCGTCTCTCCGGACTGCTCCGGTGGTCCCTCCGCACCCTGTTCCACCACACTCGAGCGGCTTCCATTGATGGGTCCGCCCGCTCGGTGTCCAATAGTTTTGCGACGCCAATCATGTCACTCGCCATCCCTGGTTTGATTGTCAGACTGTCCCACAACGCCAAGACAAGGCGTTCTGCGCCTGCTGTTTCCAGCAAAAGCACCTGCCTTTTGTGCAATCCGAAGGCTAGCACCCCCGTTGCTGCTCCCTTTAGCACCACCTGCCACTTCTTGCCGAACAATGAATCCTCGAACTCCGCGTGGATCACTTCTGGAATCTCTGTCAGCAGTTGGAGCATGACGTTGCTCACTACTTCAAGCAGTAGGGCTTCCTTGGGCTACTCCCCGCAATCCCCCAAGCTTTCTTCGAGGTACGTTTTTGCCCCTTCCATCACCGTTCCTATGCCTAGCAGGGGGCGTGCGGGTTGTCGAGTTGGGCTACTACGCGAGGTCGGCGGCGAGTGAGTGAGCACCGTAGTAGCCGGGGAGGGGACTGGGGTAATCAGGGTCCGGGCCCCATCTCGCAGGCTTGGTATTGGTGTGGCGGTTGTTCTTGCTGCTGCCTGCGTTGCTCCTGCCACTGGCTCCATGCGTTTGAGGATCCGCGTCAGTGTGCTTGTGGCCGGGCCCTGTTGCGACGGGCCTGGTTACTTGGCCGCAGGCGGCGTGATCTGCGTCGGTGTTCCTTCTGCGGGGCTGGACGGCGGTGGGATTGCCACTGCCGGTGTTGTGGTCGGTGTCAAGGTCATCCCTGCGGCCGGGCTGGGCCACGGTGAGGCCGCAGCCGCTGCTGGGGTGGCTGTCACCGGTATTGGCGGTATTCTTGTCACTGAGCCAGGTCGGGACACGCCTGTTGCGGCCGTGTGCAGTGCTGGTGTCCTTCCAGGCGCAATCCTTGTCATGGGGCCCTGCCGCAGTAGAGCCGCTGTCCCCGTTGGTGGTGTTGGTGTCCGTGTTGGGCGGTGTCCCGCGCCCGTGTTAAGAGCAGGCCGGCATAGCTGTCGTCGGGAGGATCCACCCCCCCCCGCGACGAAGGCGCGGACCCCGTGCCTAGATTGTGTGCCATGTTGGATATTCCGCGGGGGAGAGCCCAGCTACGCGTTATGCGTCGAGTGCGTCGAGTGCCGGTGAGAGCAGAGTCGAAGGTGGAGAGAACCGTGCGGGGAGATGGTCGATGCGTGGTAAAGAGCGGGGTGAACGATCAACTGCCGGAACTTGAAATGAGACTGAGGATGCCTGCGCCGATCAATATATCCACTTGGCGCGGCGCGAGCCTGTCCGCCGCGAGCAGGATGTCATACGTGCGGACATCGCAAACTTGAACGGTTTGTGTCGCATGTACATTTGCTACCTGCATGGAGAGGCCCGCGATCTGTCCGAGCGGCGCGTCGATGTCCCCGGTGGAGATAGAGAAGCGGAGTCAAGTGGGCTCGATGAGGTGCTGCATGTGGAGCGAGCGGACCATCCGGAGCACAATCGTGGTATGGGTGGCACCGGTGTCCACGATGGCCACAAACTTGCGGCCACATATCCACACGTAACACCAAGCCATGTGGACTTTGGAGGATGCAGGCGGTCCAGGGGTGAGGGTTGTGGGTGACCAGGTGCGTGAGGCACGTGCGGCGACACTGCGTACACTAGAGTGAGTGAGGATGATGCTTCGGGATAGCAGGCGAATGCCGGTTAGGTTGTCTCGCGTGCATGAGAGGTGGACGTCAAGAGGGGAAAGGGAGGTATTGTAAGTGGTGCAGAGGGCGCGGAGACTTTTTGTAGACTCAGGGGAGTGGAGGAGGAAGTCCACCAGATTGAGGGGATGGCGGTTGTCAAGGAGTGGTGTGGCGGGAGCATGAGAGTGCAGGTTGCTCGATGGGCAGGTCGGTGGTGGAGCAGCGGACAGTCGCAAGGTTCTCGCGGGTGCATGTCGTGGGGGAAGATGGGGTGCGATTTCCTCCAACGTCCAATCGCAGATGGTGGGGTTGTACCTGCGAGCAAGCTGTAGGCCAGACATGGAGAGGACTGGTAGGGTCTCCGCGACGACCAACTCCGCGGCGGGGTCGAGTTCATTCAGGAGTTGCAAGGCAACCTCCTGCCCGTCCTCATCAAATTCCCTTGCCACTCCCTCCCACTCTGCTTCAGAGGTTGGAGGTGGTGCCCTGACATCAGGGATATGCTCCGCAGTGTTCGGAGGTGCCTCTGCTGCATTCGGAGATGCCTGGTCAGGTTCTGGCCAGCCAAGGCGCGGAAGTCGGCTTAGCATTGCTACTGCTTTCCGCGGAGGGCATGCGTGTAAACGCGTATCGGCCTTCTGGTGTCACAACCGTAGTCTTNGAGAGTGCAGGTTGCTCGATGGGCAGGTCGGTGGTGGAGCAGCGGACGGTCGCAAGGTTCTCGCGGGTGCATGTCGTGGGGGAAGATGGGGTGCGATTTCCTCCAACGTCCAACCGCAGATGGTGGGGTTGTACCTGCGAGCAAGCTGTAGGCCAGACATGGAGAGGACTGGTAGGGTCTCCGCGACGACCAACTCCGCGGCGGGGTCGAGTTCATTCAGGAGTTGCAAGGCAACCTCCTGCCCGTCCTCATCAAATTCCCTTGCCACTCCCTCCCACTCTGCTTCAGAGGTTGGAGGTGGTGCCCTGACATCAGGGATATGCTCCGCAGTGTTCGGAGGTGCCTCTGCTGCATTCGGAGATGCCTGGTCAGGTTCTGGCCAGCCAAGGCGCGGAAGTCGGCTTAGCATTGCTACTGCTTTCCGCGGAGGGCATGCGTGTAAACGCGTATCGGCCTTCTGGTGTCACAACCGTAGTCTTGGCGATGGAATCCGGGTGCATGGGAACGGCGTGGAAGGCAGCCTTTACGTCGAGTTTTGCGAACCATCCGCAACCCTGCTGGCGCTCCTGTATGTCGACAATTAGTGGTATGGGGTACGCGTCCTCCTTGGTTACACGGTTGAGGTCGCGGAAGTCAACGTAAAATCGCTTGGACCCGTCCGGCTTCTCCACGATGACCAAGTTGGCACGCCAGGGACTGACGATAGGGACAATCACCCCCTGCGCCTTGAGCTTCGCGAGCCCCTCTGTGGTGATCTTTTCCTGTTCTGGAAGAATGCGCCGCACCTTCAGTTTTGTGGGCGCAGAGTCCCCCGTGGAGATGACGTGGAAGGCTTCCACGGCCCCCAGATCAATTGTGGACCCAGCAAAGATGTCCGCGAATGCATCCAACAGGTCGCAGAAATCCTTTTTTTGTGCGGGAGAAAGTCGTGAGTGGAGCATGTGATCCCATCGCGGGGGTGGTGATGGCGTTTTTTTGCGGAGTGGGTAGAACTCCTCCTCGTCCTTGAGTGGATGCCCCTCCCCTAGGACTCGTTGTCCCCTCTGCCACAGCCCCAGGAGGTTGGTCTGCACTCCCGGCTCGGTTGACTCCTCCGCGAGTTCCTGCCATTCATCTGCTGTGACTTGTTCCGCGTCAGGCAAATGAGCCGTGATGGATGGCAACCTGTTTGCATGGGCCTGAGAGTCCTCTGCCGCAGCATCCAGGAGGGAGAAGGATTCGCCGCTAGTTACAATTACCGCTACCCTCTCGCCGATGGTGATGGGACAAAATGCTTCTTCCCCGGATGCAGAGCTGAGTTGCATGATTCCAAGGGAGAAGAGAAGATTGGCCCGTCGCGGTACAAAGTAATCCATACCCAGGAGCACGTCATACGTTCTAGCTTGCGTGACTTGGACGTTCAACGGTTCATGGAGGGATACCACCTGCATGGGTAGGCCACGAACTTCCCCATCTCCATAGTCCCTTCCGCCCGCTGAGTTGGTGAAAAGGCGGCGCGTGGGGAGGGTGCGGGCTGCACATCTGACCACTAGAAGGACTTGGAACGCCACAGTGGTGTGAGTGGCTCCTGTGTCGATGATGGCCAAGAATTTCCTTCCACATATCCAAACCATGCAGCAGGCGACCTCGTAATGGTTGTCATCTTGTTGCGGTGGTTCCACGGGCTGCGGTGCCCATCACCATTCTTCTTTCGCAAGGCTTAATGCTAATGAAGTGTCGTGCACCGCGCGGCGGGTGTTCTGTATGCCAGATGTAGGCATGGTGTAGTTGAGGGGGATGCCCACAGCTTGGAGGCGTTGATTGGCCCTGGCGAACTCCTCCTTTAGTCGCGATGCAAGCTCAGGATGAATGCGGAGGAACTAAAAAAAGATGACTTCCGCAATGGGGGTGGTAAATAGGCGTTGAACGGGGTCGTTGCTTCCCTCCGCGACCGCTGGAGCTGTGGTGTGTGTCTGCGAAGATGGGGCAGGTTGCTTTCCCACTACGAGTGATGGTTTTGTCTGCCGTCGTTTCTCCGGCACGACGGTACATTTGGTAACTGCCTCTTGGAAGCGCTCCTCCGCGGCCTCCGCCTTGTGCCGCATATCCTCCTGTACTCTGGCTGCCATCTGTAGATCCCATCCGCGCAAGCCTAATTCTTGGGCTCGTGCGATGAGAGTAGTTTTTGCCGTAGTGGGAGGCAATTCTGTGGTCTCGTCCTCCGCCATTCGCAACCCCAGCTTGACGTTGCGGGCTCCGCTCGTAGCGTTCGTGGATGCCTGTGGGTTGGGCAGAATACCCTACCCGCCCGGGGTAGTCTGGGTCTGATGATCTGGTACCTGCCGCCTAGCTGGCGCCTGTTGCTGATGCTGCTGGTCTTGCCATGGTTGATTATAATTCCGCTGCCACTGGTGCACCACGGGGTTGTGCTGCATGGGATCGGTGCGCGGAGTACCCTGTCGCTTGCGCGGGCAGTCTCGAGCGATGTCCTCCAAGCTCTGGCAGGTGTAACACGCCTTCAGCTTGGGCTGAGGGGCCTGTGCTGCTGGTGCTAGAGTATGAGAATCTCCACCCTAATGCTGTCGCGTAGACCGCTACCGTGTGGAAATGGCCGTGGCATCCTGGACCGCATCCTATAGAGACTGGTAGCGCTCAGAGATCATCAGACTGCTAATCTCATCGGGGAGTACACGGATGAGATTATGCAAGAGTACCCATAGCGGCAATCCTTCCCCTTGAGGGTTCTTTGCGATTGACGCCCAAGTGAGGAACTGATCCAAAAACCTGCGGATGTCGGTGTCCCTCCGCATGACTTCTTTTTCAATCTTGCGGAGTGCTTCTTCCTTGGTCAGCCGCTTGAAGCACTCAATCAGTGCGTAGCCAAAATCCTCAAAGGAGTTGAACGGCGCTCGTGCATTGTACCAGTCCTCCGCGGCGCCTTGCAGATGGAGCTCCGCGGTGGCCAGACAAAGATCTGGTGGGATCCGCCCTATGCTTGCATGTATAGTGATCTGCTTCAACCATGTCCACGGGTCCTCTTCAGGGGTCCCCTTGAAGATGTCCAGCCGCGGAATGTTAGCTGGTTGCGTGTGTACGTACTGCAGCTGGGGCACGGTGTTCCGCTTAGCCATGGATATCACCGCTAGAAGCGGGTACAAGGCTGCGGCCGCCCAATAACCCCCGTGGCTAGTTTGTGGCTGCCCTTGGGGTGCTGGCTGTCCCTGGGGTGCTGGTGTGGGGCCGCTCGTTGGAGCTGCCGCTAGAAGGGTTTAGTAGTGAGTCGCAGGGATCGCCGGCGTCGCGTATGGTACGGAGTAGAAGGTAGTCCCAAGGGGCAATGTCTGTGTGCTCGGTGCGGCATGGGCCGTTGGTCCTTGCAGCCAGTAGCCCTGCGGTAGGGGGTGTGACACCGAAGAGTGGTAGAGCGGGGTGGTAGTAGATACCACAAGGGTTGCAGTGGTCCCTGGATTCGGTGGGAGCCCGGGATAGGCGGAGTGGGGCACAATGGTCTGCACCTGGCTGGTAGGTGGTACTGGATGTACTGCAATTCCAGCTGGTGCGGTACCCATCGGCTGCTAGTGATAGACTAGGTGTCCAACCGTCACGGGCATCAATTGCGCCGTCATGAGGACTGGCGGTTGCTGTGGAGGTATCTGCTGCATAGGGGCCTGCGGCGTCACTCCCGTTGCGGAGGGCGTGGCCCATGTGCCCATCATCATCCAACCTGGCGGGGCTGTGGTAGAGGAGATTGTTGCAGGCCCCGCGTATGGCAGAGTCCCATGCCATCCTGGGTTGGGCTGAGGCTGGGGCCCTGTGAGCGGCTGCTGGGTTGAGTGCAGTGACTGCAGTGCAAGCAGAGGTTGATGCACCATCCCCCCTCTCTGTTCCCCTTGCGGTGTTCCTTGCCTTCCCGTGAGTTGTGGGTTGTGACTCGCCGTTGCCCTCACACTTGGTCTTACTGGGGTGTCCACGGCGGTCGACCGCGGATTCATTTGGAGGGATACTTCTTCCGTCACGATGGATAGTCCAACCCCAGCTGCCTGATCCACCGCCGCCTATTCTGCTGTGGGTGGGTAGGGCTGCTGCTCCGTCTCCGGCATGGCAGGCGGCATGCCCAACTGTTCGGTTGATACTTCCTGCGGTGGCTGCCTCACCCCCCTTTCTCCCTTTGCTGAAGGTGGGCGTTTCGCGGGCAGGTATCCCAGCTGTGGTTGGTGTCGATGGGCAGCCCCCAAGGTTGACTCCCTGGAGGCATATGGAGGCGCGGAGGTTTCCATCCCTGCTAGGGGCGCGGATGGCAGGTAATCCACTTCTACTGCCAATTGCGGCTGCCTGCCGCCGCGCCGCTGGTAGACAGGTCCTTGGTATACGAGTGATCTCCCCGTCTCGGAGTGTCCGTCTACTGGCGGTGGCACATTGGAAAACCACTCGTGCTCCATGGAGTCGTTGGCCTCGAGCCGGTGGGTTCCGCGTACATCTTGGCTGTGTACGCTTTCCACCTCCATGCGGTCCTAGAGCACATTCATGATACGCTACCAGTGTAGCTGTTCCAGCCACTCGGTAACTCTTCGGTGGTGTTCTAGTGGATCCGCGCCCGGCGATGAAATCATAGGCGTGCGAGAGGGTGTGGGCGAGGTGTCTCTACTGCCCGCCTGTGTGGCTGCACGCCGTGGCAAGAAGCAGCGTACAGAAGCTTGCTGTGAATGCTGCTGGTGCCACCTCCACGTGTCCTGATGTACAAAGCTGGCTGCCGACATGTATGACTGAATCTGAAGGCACGTGTTGTTCTGCTAGCAAAGAGCAAAGAACTTTCCACCCTCACCGCACCATGACACTGATATCCCCAATTTTGCCGCGCACTGTGTTCCTTGCGCGCTTTCTAATTCTGCGTCTGGTCTGGTCCGCAACTCTGCCATTCCGCGGTTCCGTGTAGCACCTGCTGGCTGCTCCTCCGCTATCTCTCCTAGTCTTCCGCGGATGTTTCACACCCTCTGGGTCCCGCATGTGGGTAGTGCTCTGCGGCTCGCTCCTTGCCGGCACGAGAGTCTGCCACCTCGTGGCCTCTGACTCCAACGTCCGCGAAAC
>SZWC01005147.1:37717-54794 GCA_023375785.1 Penium margaritaceum
TGATATCCCCAATTTTGCCGCGCACTGTGTTCCTTGCGCGCTTTCTAATTCTGCGTCTGGTCTGGTCCGCAACTCTGCCATTCCGCGGTTCCGTGTAGCACCTGCTGGCTGCTCCTCCGCTATCTCTCCTAGTCTTCCGCGGATGTTTCACACCCTCTGGGTCCCGCATGTGGGTAGTGCTCTGCGGCTCGCTCCTTGCCGGCACGAGAGTCTGCCACCTCGTGGCCTCTGACTCCAACGTCCGCGAAACCCTGTTCTATGGCTGTGCGCAAGGCCGCGGAGTCGCCGGCAGCACCCTTCACCCCACTTGCGTTCCCTGGTGGTGACACTTCTAAGCAAAATCCTTTGTTGGGCTCAGAATTGGGGGCGGATTAAGCAGTATGCTCCGCACACACTCGGAGGAGAAGTATTCATCCTCCGTGAAATACCTCCGTGGAGAGCACTCTTACGGCTCCTTAAACAGCTACAGATCTTAGAAGGGAAACAGGAGTGTGAACCAGACTGACACTTGCGCGGATTGATGAGACAGAAGGTGGCAATCTGATCGTCAACAAGTCAGGACTTCAGGCCCATAAGTGAGAACCAGGCTTGCATTAACTCAAATTGCACAAGATCAGACAAAGGGTCAGCACACGTTTTCTCTCCGCTACATTACTACTGTATATTCACCACACCTAGCTCCCTAACTCTTCTCCTACCACACTCTTTCCCTTACCTTGGACTTCGCACGGTGTGCTACGCGTACCACGGGTCTCGTCCTTTCACACACACACCATACTACTTCCACACTTCCCTGCTCTACTACTTGCTTCTTCCTTTACTTCGCGGCTTGCGTACGCGCGGTTTTGTGTTCTTCCTTGAATCTTCGTCTTTGCGCGGTGCATCCTCCCGGTCTTCCTCTTCCTTGATTTCCGCTGCAGACCTTGGTCTTTCATTGGCCGAGCTCCTGCCGCCCTCTTCCTGACGTCTAGTTTTGCCGGCGTGTGTCCTTGCATGTCCGGCACTCTTGCTTTGCTCTCGCTTCTCTGCGGCTCGGCACATGTTCCCTTTCCACCGCGGATTCTTACCCTGCTGTCCCGCCCCTTCTTTGCTCCTCCGCGGCCATTGCTTCCAATTGCCTTAGAAAGGTCATCGTCGATTATTGCTTCCTGGCGGTAACTTTCCCCGCCTTTTTCCTTCACCGCTGCTGGATTTCGCGCCACCCCACACTCTACCGCAATCTTGTTGCGGGAGCCAGCATGCCTTGCATGTTTTCCAGTACTCTGCGGTCTCCCCTTCATCCTCCTCCACGGATCTCTAGTCGCGGCCGCAACTTTCCGCGGACTTGTGGGTTGCGGCGATTTTCTTCCGCGGATCCACCTTTTCCTCAGCAGAGATGCGGTGGATCTCTCCCTGACATTGTTCCCGATGTCTTGGCCTTGTGCCACTTGTCTTGGCCTTGCTCCTGTTGTTTTGGGCTTGCTCTAGGTGTCTTGGGCTTGCTTCAATTCTCTTGGCCTTGATCTAGTTTTCTTGGCCTTGCTCCAACTGTCTTGGGCTTGCTCTAGTTGTCTAGGGCTTGCTCAAGTTGTCTTGGCCTTTCTCCAGTTGTCTTCTACTTGCTCTAGTTGTCTTTGGCTTGCCCCAATTGTCTTGGGCTTGCTCCAGTTGTCTTCGTCTTGCTCCAGTTTTCTTGGGCTTGCTCTAGTTGTGTTGGCCTTGCTGCCATAGTCTTGGGCCTGCTCCAAATGTCTTGGGTCTGCTCCAGTTATTGTGGCCTTGCTCCAGTTGTTTTGGCCTTGCTCCAATTGTCTTGGGCCTGCTCTAGTTTTCTTGGGCTTGCTCCTATTGTCTTGGGCTTGCTCGCGTTTTCTTAGCCTTTCTTTTGTTGTCTTAAGCCTGTTCCAATATTCTTAGGCTTGCTCTAGTTGTCTTGGCCTTGATCCTGTTGTCTAAGGCTTGCTCCAGTTTTCCTAGGCTTGCCCATGTTGTCTTGGGCTTTCTCCAGTTGTCTTGGCCTAGCTCCAGTTGTCTCTGCTTTGCTCCAGTTGTCATGGACTTGCTCAAGTTGTCTTATACGTGCTCCAGCTGTCTTGGACTTACTGGAGTTGTCTTCGGCTTGCTCCACTTGTCTTGGGCTTGGTCCTGTTCTCTTTGCCTTCTTCCAGTTACATTGGCCTTGCTCCAGCTGTTTTGGGCTTGCTCCAAGTGTCTTGTGCTTGCTCCAGTTCTCTTGGCCTTGCTCCAGTTCTCTTGGGATTACTCCAGTTGTCTTGGGCTTGCTCCATTTGTCTTGAGCTTGTCCCAGTTGTCTTGCACTTGATCCAGTTGTCTTGACCTTGCTCTTGTTGACTTAGGCTTGCTCCAGGTGTCTTGGGCTTGCTCCAGTTGTCTTGGCCTAGCTCCGGATTTATTTGGCTTGCTCCCATTCTCTTGGGCTTGCTCCAGTTGTCTTGGGATTGATCCAATTGCCTTATCATTGCTTCATTTGTCTTGGACTTGCTCCAACTGTCTTGAGCTAGCTCCATTTGTCTTGGGCTTGCTCTAGTTGTCTTCGCTTTGCTCCAGTTGTCTTGGCCTTGCTCCCGTTGTTTTGGGCTTGTCCCGGGTGTCTTTGGCTTGCTTCAATTATCTTGGCCTTGCTCCAGTTGTCTTGGCCTTGCTCCCGTTGTTTTGGGCTTGTCCCGGGTGTCTTTGGCTTGCTTCAATTATCTTGGCCTTGCTCCAGTTTTCTTGGCCTTGCTCCAGTTGTCGTGGGCTTGCTCTAGTTGTCTAGGGCTTGCTGAAGTTGTCTTGGCCTTGCTCCAGTTGTCTTTTGCTTGCTCCAGATGTCTTCGGCGTGCCCTTGTTGTTTTGGGCTTGCTCCAGTTGTCTTGGCCTTACTCCAGTTGTCTTGGGCTTGCTCCAGTTGTCTTGGCCTTGCTCCAGTTGTCTTGTGCCTGCTCCAGTTGTCCTAGGCTTGCTCCAGGTGTCTTGGTCTTGCTCCATTTTTCTTGGCCTTGCTCGAGTTGTCTTGGGCTTGCTCCATTTTTGTTGGGCTTGCTTTAGTTGTCTTGAGCTTGCTCAACTTTTATTGGCCTTGCCCCAGTTGTCTTGGCCTTGCTCCAGTTGTATTGGGCTTGCTCCAAACGTCTTGGGCTTGCTCCAGTAGTCTTTGTCTTGCTCCAGTTGTCTTTGCTCTGCTCTAGTTGTCATGGACTTGCTCCAGTTTTCTTGAGCTTGCTCTAGTTCTCTTGAGCTTGCTCCAGTTGTCTTGGGCTTCCTCCAGTTGTCTTGGCCTTGCTCTAGTTGTTTTGGGCTTGCTCTAGGTGTGTTGGGTTTGCTCCAATTGTGTTGGCCTTGATCCAGTTTTCTTGGCCTTGCTCCAGTTGTCTTCGGCTTACTCTAGTTGTCTAGGGCTTGCTCAAGTTGTCTTGGCCTTTGTCCAGTTGTCTTTTGCTTGCTCCAATTGACTAGGGCTTGCCCCAATTATCTTGTGCTTGCTTCAATTGTCTTCGGCTTGCTCCACTTGTCTTGGCCTTGCTCCAGTTCTCTTAAGCTTGCTCCACCTGTCTTGGCCTTGCTCCAGTTATCTTGGCCTTGATCCAGTTGTCTTGGCCTTCCTGCAGTTGTCTTGGCCTTGCTCTTGTTGTCTTGGGCTTGCTCCAATTGTCTTGGGCTTGCTCCAGTGATCGTGGCTTTGCTCCAGTTGTCTTAGCCTTGCTCCAATTGTCTTGGGCCTGCTTCAGTTGTCTTGGGCTTGCTCCAATTGTCGTGGGCTTGCTTGAGTTTTCTTGGCCGTTCTCCACTTGTCTTGGGCTTACTCCAGTTTTCATGGGCAAGCTCCAGTTGTCTTAGCCTTGCTTCAGTTGTCTTGGGCATGCTCAAGTTGTCTTGGGCTTGCCCTTGTTGTCTTGGGCTTGCTCTAGTTGTTTTGGGGTTTCTCTAGTTGTCTTGGGCTTGCTCCAACTGTCTTGGCATCGCTCCAGTTGTCTTGGACTTGCTTATGCTGTTTTGGACTTGCTCGACTTGTCTTGGACTTGCTCCACTTGTCTTGGGCTTGGTCTAGTTGTCTTGGCCTTCCTCGAGTTATCTTGGCCTTGGTCCAGTTGTTTTGGGCTTGCTCTAGTTGTTTGCGACCTGCTCCAGTTGTCTTAAGCTTGCTCCATTGTCTTGTCCTTGCTCCAGTTGTCTTGGGCTTGCTTCACCTGTCTTGGCATTTCACAAGTTGTCTTGGCTATGCTCCAGTTGTCTTGGCCTTGCTCGATTTCTCGTGGCCTTGCTCCAATTGTCTTGGGCCTGCTCCAGTTTTCTTCGGCTCGCTCAAGTTTTCTTGGCCTTGCTCCAGTTGTCTTGGGCTTGCTCCAGTTATCTTGGGCTTGCTGCAATCGTCTTGGTCTTGCTCCAGTAATATTAGGCCTGCTCCAGTTGTCTTGGGCTTGCCCCTGTTGTCTTGGGCTTTCTCCAGTTGTCTTGGGCTTTCTCTACTTGTCTTGACCTTGCTCAAGTTGTCTTGGTGTTGCTCCAACTGCCTTGGCATTGCTCCAGTTGTCTTGGCCTTACTCCAGTTGTCTTGACGTTCTTTAGCTGTCTTGTACTTGCTCGAGTTGTCTTGGGCTTGCTCTACTTGTCTTGGGCTTGGTCCAGTTGTCTTGGCCTCCTTCTTGTTATCTTGGCCTTGCTCTAGCTCTTTTGGGCTTGCTCCAGGTGTCTTGCGCTTGCTCTAGTTCTCTTGACCTTGCTCCCGTTTTCTTGGGCTTGCTTCAGTTGTCTTGGGCTTGCTCCAGTTCTCTTGAGATGGCCCCATTTGTCTTGGACTTGCTCCAGTTTTCTCAACCTTGCTCGAGTTGTCTTATGCTTGCTCCAGGTGTCTTGGGCTTGCTCTAGTTGTCCGTGCCTTGCTCCAGATTTATTCGGCTTGCTCCAGTTCTCTTCGGCATGCTCGAGTTGTCTTGGGCTTGATCCAGTTGTCTTGGCCTTGCTCTAGTTGTCTTAGGCTTGGTCCAGTTGTCTTGGGCTTGACCATGTTGTCTTGGCCTTCTTTTAGTGGTCTTGGCCTTGCTCCAGTTATCTTGGGCCTGCTTGAGTTCTCTTAAGCTTGCTCCAGTTGTCTTGGCCTTCATCCAGTTGTCTTGGCCTTGCACTAGCTGTCTTGGGTTTGCTCCAGTTGTCTAGGGCTTGCTCAAGATGGCATGGCCTTGCTCCAGTTCTCTTTTGCTTGCTCCAGTTGTCTTCGGCTTGCCCTAGTTGTCTTCAGCTTGCTCCAGTTGTCTTGGGCTTGCTCCGATTGTCTTCGCCTTACGCCAGTTCTCTTCGGCTTGCTCCACCTGTCTTGGTCTTGCTACAGTTTTCTTGGCCTTGCTTCACTTATCGTAGCCTTGCTCCAGTTGTATTGGCCTTGCTCCAGTTGTCTTTGGCCTGCTCCAGTTGTCTTGGGCTTGCTCCAGTTGTCTTGGGCTTGCTCGACTTTTCTTGGCCTTTCTCCAGTTGTCTTGGGCTTGCTCCAGTTGTCTTTGGCTTGCTCCAGTTGTCTAGGCATTGCTTCAGTTGTCTTGGGCCTGCTCCAGTTGTCTTGGGCTTGCCCTTGTTTCCTTCGGCTTGCTCCTGTTGTCTTGTGATTTCTCCAATTGTCTTGGCCTTTCTCTAGTTATCTTGGGCTTCCTTTAACTGTCTTTGCATTGCTCTAGTTGTCTTGGTCTTGCTTGTGTTGTCTTAGACTTGCTCCGGCTGTCTTCGACTTGCTGGAGTTGTCTTGGGCTTGCTCCACTTGTCTTAGGCTTGGTCTAGTTGTCTTGGCCTTCCTCTAGTTATCTTGGCCTTGCTCCAGTTGTTTTTTGCTTGCTCCAGTTGTCTTGGACCTGCTCCAGTGTTCTTGGCCTTGTTCTAGTTGTCTTGGGCTTGCTCCAACTGTCTTGGCCTGGCTCCAGTTGTCTTGACCTTGCTCCACTTGTATTGGCCTTGCTCCAGTTGTCTTGGCCTTGCACCTGTTGTCGTGGGCCTGCTCCAGCTTTATTGGGCTTAATCCAGTTATCTTGGCCTTGCTCCAGTTGTCTTAGCCTTCCTACAGGTGTACTGGGCCTGCTCCTGTTGTCTTGAGCTTGCTCCACGCGTCTTTGGCTTCCTCGAGTTTTCTTGGCCTTGCTCCAATTGTCTTGGGCTTGCTCCAGTTGTCTTGGGCTTGCTCTAGGTGTCTTGGCCTTTCTCTAGTTGTCTTAGGCGTGGTCTAGTTGATCTGGGCTTGACCCTGTTGTCTTGGGTTTGCTCTAGTTGTCTTGGGCTTTCTCTAGTTGTCTTTGCCTTTGTCTAGTTGTCTTGGTCTTGCTCCAGTTGTCTTAGATGTGCTCCAGTTTTCTTAAAATTGCTCGACTTGTCTTGGGCTTACTCCACTTGTCTTGGGCTTGGTCCACTTGTCTTGGCCAGGTGTCTTACCCTTGCTCCAGGTGTCTTACGCTTGCTCCAGTTCCTTTAACCTTGTTCTAGTTGTCTTGGGCTTGCTCCAGTTGTCTTAAGCTTGCCCCAGTTGTGTTGGACTTGCTCCAGTTGTCTTGACCTTGCTCCAGTTGTCTTAGGCTTGCTCCAGGTGTCTAGGCCCTGCTCTAGTTGTCTTGGCCTAGCTCCAGGTTTCTTCGGCTTGCTCGAGCTCTCTTGGGCTTACTCTAGTTGTGTTGGGCTTGATCTAATAGTCTTGGCCTTGCTCCAGTTGTCTAAGACTTGCTCCAGTTGTCTTGATCTTGCTCCTGTTCTCTTGGGCTTGCTCCAGCTGTCTTGGCCTTGCTCCAGTTGTCTTGGCCTTGCTACAATTGTTTTGGGCTCACTCCAGGTGTATTCGGCTTGCTCCAATTGTCTTGGCCTTGCTCCGGTTTTCTTGGCCTTACTCCAGCTGTCTTGGGCTTGCTCCAGTTGTCTAGGGCTTGCTCAAGTTGTCATCGTCTTGCTCTAGTTGTCCTTTGCTTGCACCAATTGTCTTGGGCTTGCCCCAGTTGTCTTGGGCTTGCTCCAATTGTCTTGGGCCTGCTCCAATTCTCTTGGCCTTGCTCCAGTTGTCTACGGCTTACTCCACCTGTCTTGGCCTTGCTCCAGTTTTCTTGGCCTTGCTCCACTTGTCTCGGCCTTGCTCCAGTTGTCTTGGCCTTACTCCACTTGTCTTGGGCCTGCTCCAGCTATCTTGGGCTTGCTCCAGTTATCGTGGCCTTGCTCCAGTTGTCTTGGCCTCGCTCTAGTAGTCTTGGCCTTTCTCCATTTGTCTTAGGCTTGCTCCTGTTGTCTTGGGCTTGCTCGAGTTTTCTTGGCCTTTCTCCAGTTGTCTTGGGCTTGCTCCAGTTTTCTGGGGCTTGCTCCATTTGTCTTGGCCTTGCTCCGGTTGTCGTATGCCTGCTCCAGTTGTCTTGGGCTTGCCTCTGTTGTCTTGGGCTTGCCTCTGTTGTCTTGGGCTTGCTCCAGTTGATTTGGGCTTTCTGCAATGGTCATGGCCTTGCTCCACTTGTCTTGGGCTTCCTCCAACTGTCTTGGCATTGCTTTAGTTGTCTTGGCCTTGCTCCTATTTTCTTAGACGTGCTCTAGCTATCTTTGACTTGCTCGAGTTGTCTTGGGCTTGCTCCACTTGTCTTTGGCTTTGTCCAATTGTCTTTGCCTTCGTCTAGTTATCTTGGCCTTGCACCAGCTGTTTTGGGCTCGCTCCAGGTGTCATGCGCTTTTTCTAGTTCTCTTGGCCTTTCTCCAGTTTTCTTCGGCTTGCTCCTGTTGTCTTGGGCTTGCTCGTGTTGTCTTGAGCTTGCCCCAGTTGTCTTGGATTTGCTCCAGTTGTCTTGACCTTGCTCCTGTTGTCTTAGGGTTGCTCCAGGTGTCTTGGGCTTGCTCCAGTTGTCTTGGCCTAGCTCCAGATTCTTTGGGCTTGTTCTAGTTCTCTTGGGCTTGCTCCAATTGTCTTGGGCTTGATCCAGTTGTATTGGCCTTGCTCCAGTTGTCTTGAACTTGGTCCAGGTGTCTTGAGCTTGGTTGAGTTGTCTTGAGATTGCTCCCGTTGTCTCGACCTTGCTCCAGTTGTCTTGGCGTTGCTTCAGTAATGTTGGGCTTGCTCGAGGTGTCTTTGGCTTGCTCCATTTTTCTTTGCCTTGCTCAAGTTCTCTTGGCCTTGCTCAAGTTTTCTTGGGCTTGCTCCAGTTGTCTAGGGCTTGCTCAAGTTGTCTTGGCCTAACTCTAGTTGTCTTTTGCTTGCTCCAGTTGTCTTGGGATTTCCCCAGTTATCTTGGACTTGCTCAAGTTGGCTTAGGCCTTCTCTTGTTGTCATGGCCTTGCTTAAGTTGTCTTTGGCTTGCTCCACCTATCTTGGCCTTGCTCCAGTTTTCTTGGCCTTGCTCCAGTTGTCTTGGCCTTGCTCAAATTGTCTTGGCCTAGCTCCAGTTGTCTCAGGCCTCCTCCAGTTGTCTTGGGCTTGCTCCAGTTATCGTAGCCTTGCTCCAGATGTCTTGGCCTTGCTCTAGTTGTCTTGGGCATGCTCCAGTTGTCTTTGGCTTGCTTCAGTTGTCTTGGGCTTGCTCGAGTTTTCTTGGCCTTTCTCCAGTTGACTTGGGCTTGCTCCACTCTTGTTGGGCTTGCTCCAGTTGTCTTGGCCTTGCTCTAGTTGTCTTAGGCCTGCTCAAGTTATCTTGGGCTTGCCCTTGTTGTCATTGGTTTGTTCCAGTTGTCTTGGGCTTGCTCCAACTGTCCTGTCATTGCTCTAGTTGTCTTTGTCTTGCTCTTGTTGTCTTAGATTTGCTCCAGCTGTCTTGGACTTGCTTGATTTGTCTTTGGCTTGCTCCACTTGTCTTGGGGCACGTTTAGCTGTATTGGCCTTCCTCCAGTTATCTTGGCCTTGCTCCAGTTTTTTTGGGCTTGCTCCCGTTGTCTTGGGCCTGCTCCAGATATCTTGGGCTTGCTCCAGTTGTCTTGGCTGTGCTCCAATTTTCTTGGACTTTCTCCACCTGTCTTTGCCCTGCTCCAGTTGTCTTGGCCTTGCTCAAGTTGTCTTGGCCTTGCTCCAGTTGTCTTAGGCCTTCTCCAGTTTTCTTGGGCTTGCTCCAGTCATCTTGGCCTTGCTCCAGTTGTCTTGGCCTTCCTCAAATTCTCTTGGGCCTGCTCCTTTGTCTTGGTTTTGCTCCAGTTGTCATGGGCTATTGAGCTGTTTTGGCATTGCTCCATCTGTCTTCGGCTTGCTAAAGTTGTCTTGCGCTTGCTCTAGTTGTCTTTGGCCTTGTTCTAGTTCTCTTAGCCCTGCTCAAGCTGTCTTGGGCTTGCCCCTGTTGTTTTGGGCTTGCTCCAGTTGTCTTGGGCTTTCTCCAGTTGTCTTGGCCTTGCTCCAGTTGTCTTGGTCTTGTTCCAACTGTCTTGGCATTGCTCAAGTTGTCCTCGCCTTGCTCCAGTTGTCTTGACGTGATCCAGCTGTCTTGGACTTGATCGAGTTGTCTTGGGCTTGCTCAACTTGCATTGGGCTTGGTCCAGTTGTCTTGGCCTTCTTCCAGATATCTTGGCTTTGCTCCAGTTGTTTTGAGTTTGCTCCAGTTGTCTTAGGCTTGATCTAGTTGTCTTGGCCTATGTGTAGTTTTCTTGTGCTCGCTCCAGTTCTCTTGGGCTTGCTCCAGTTCCCTTGGCCTTGCTTCAGTTGTCTTGGTCTTGCTCCAGTTGTCTTGGCCTTGTTCATGTTCTCTTGGCCTTGCTCCAGTTGTCCTGGGCCTGCTCCAGTTTTCTTGGACTTGCTCCAGTTATCTTTGCCTTGCTCCAGTTGTCTTGGTCTTCCTTCAGTTGTCTTGGGCCTGCTCCTGTTGTCTTGGACTTGCTCCAGTTGTCTTGGCCTTGCTCCAGTTGTCTTGGCCTTGTTCATGTTCTCTTGGCCTTGCTCCAGTTGTCTTGGCCTTGTTCATGTTCTCTTGGCCTTGCTCCAGTTGTCTTGGCCTTGTTCATGTTCTCTTGGCCTTGCTCCAGTTGTCTTGGCCTTGTTCATGTTCTCTTGGCCTTGCTCCAGTTGTCTTGGCCTTGTTCATGTTCTCTTGGCCTTGCTCCAGTTGTCTTGGCCTTGTTCATGTTCTCTTGGCCTTGCTCCAGTTGTCTTGGCCTTGTTCATGTTCTCTTGGCCTTGCTCCAGTTGTCTTGGCCTTGTTCATGTTCTCTTGGCCTTGCTCCAGTTGTCCTGGGCCTGCTCCAGTTTTCTTGGACTTGCTCCAGTTATCTTTGCCTTGCTCCAGTTGTCTTGGTCTTCCTTCAGTTGCCTTGGGCCTGCTCCTGCTGTCTTGGACTTGCTCTAGTTGTCTTGAGCTTGCTCGAGTTTTCTTGGCCTTGTTCCAATTGTCTTGGGCTTGCTCCAGTTGTCTTGGGCTTGCTCCAGTTGTCTTGGCCTTGCTCCAGTTGTCTTAGGCCTGCTCCTATTGTGTTGGGCTTGCCCGTGTTGTCTTGGGCTTGCACCAGTTGTCTTGGGCTTTCTCCAGTTGTCTTGGCCTTGCTCCAGTTGCCTTGGGCTTGCTCCAATTGTCTTGGCATTGCTCCAGTTGTTTTGGCCTTGCTCTAGTTTTCTTCGAAGTGCTCTAGTTGTCTTGGACTTGCTGGAGTTGTCCTGGGCTTGCTCCACTTGTCTTGGGCTTGGTCCAGTTGTCTTGGCCTTCTTTCAGTTATCTTGGCCTTGCTCCAGCTGTTTTGGGCTTGCTCCCGGTGTCTTGCACTTGCTCTAGGTCTGTTAGCATTGCTTGAGTTTTCTTGGGATTGCTCTAGTTGTCTTTGGCTTGCTCCAGTTGTCTTGAGCTTTCCCCAGGTGTCTTGGACTTGCTCCAGTTGTCTTGACCATGCTCCAGTTGTCTTATGCTTGCTCCAGGTGTCTTGGCCTAGCTCCAGATTTCTTGGGCTTGCTCCAGTTGTCTTGGCCTAGCTCAAGATTTCTTGGGCATGCTCTAGTTCTCTTGGGCTTGCTCCAGTTGTCTTGGGCTTTATCCAGTTGTCTTGGCCTTGCTCCAGTTGTCTTGGACTTGCTCCAGTTGTCTTGAGCTAGGTCCAGTTGGCTTGGCCTTGCTCTGGTTGTCTTAGGCCTTCTCCAGTTGTCTTGGCCTTGCTCCAGTTGTCTTGGCCTTGCTCTAGTAATCCTCGCCTTGCTCCGGTTCTTTCGGGCTTACTTGAGGTGTCTTGGGCTTTCTCCAGTTCTATTGGCCCTGGTCCAATTTTCTTGGGCTTGTCCGAGTTGTCTTGGACTTGCTCCAGCTGTATTAGGCTTGCTCCAGTTGTCTTCGCCTTGCTCATGTTGTCTTCGGCTTGCTCAAGTTGTCTCGGGCTTGTCTCAGTTGTCTTGGGCTTGCTCCGGTTATCTTGGGCTTGCTCGAGTTGTCCTGGCCTTGCTCCAGTTGTCTTGGGATTGCTCTAGCTGTTTTGGCCTTGCTCAAGTTATGTTTGCCTTGCTCCAGTTTTCTTGGCCTTGCTCCACTTGTCTTGGCCTTGCTCCCGTTGTCTTGTGCCTGCTCATGTTGTCTTGGGCTTGCTCCAGTTGTCTTGGCCTTGCTCCATTTGTCTTGGCCTTCCTCCAGTTGTACTGGGCCTGCTTCAGTTGTCTTGGACTTGCTCCAGTTATCTTGGGCTTGCTTTGGTTTTCTTCGCCTTGCTCTAGTTGTCTTGGGCTCGCTCCACCTGTCTTGGGCTTGATCTATTTGTCTTGGCCTTGCTCCAGTTGTCTTAGGCTTACTCAGTTGTCTTGGGCTGCTCCAGTTGTCTTAGGCTTGCTCCAATTTTCTTGGGCTTGCTCTAGTTCTCTTGGCCGTGCTCTACTTGTCTTGGGCTTGCTCTAGCTGTCTTTGCATTAATCCAGTTGTTTTGGCCTTGCTCCAGTTTTCTCGAGCTTGCTCTAGTTGTCTTGGGCTTGCTCCAATTTTCTTTGGCTTGCTCTAGTTTTCTTGGACTTGCTCCACTTGTCTTGGGCCTGCTCCACTTGTCTTGGGCTTGCTCCAATTTTCTTTGGCTTGCTCTAGTTTTCTTGGACTTGCTCCACTTGTCTTGGGCCTGCTCCACTTGTCTTGGGCTTGCTCCATTTATCTTGGCCTTGCTCCAGTTGTATAAGGCTTGCTCCAGTTGTCTTGGGCTTGCCCTAGATGCTTTGAGTTTTCTCTAGTTGTCTCGTGCTTGCTCCAGTTTTCTTGGCCTTCCTCCAGTTGTCTTTGGCTTGCTCTAGCTGTCTTGGCCATGCTCCAGTTCGATTGGCCTTGCTCCAGTTGTCTTGGGCCTTCTCCAGTTGTCTAGGGCTTTCTTGTGTTGTCTTGGCCTTGCTCAAGCTGACTTGGCCTTGCTCTAGTTATCTGGGGCCTGATTTAGGTGTCTTGGGCTTGCTCCATTTTTCTTGGCCTTGCTCCATATGTCTTGGGCTTGCTCCAATTGTTTTGGGCTTGCTTTAGTTGTCTTGGGCTTGCTCAAGTTTTATTGGCCTTGCTCCAGTTGTCTTGGCCTTGCTCTAGTTGTCTTCAGCTTGCTCCAGTTGTCTTGGGCTTGCTCTAGTAGTCTTGGGCTTGCTCCAGTTGTCTTGGCCTTGCTCCAGTTGTCTTGGACTTGCTCCAGTTTTCTTGGCCTTGCTCTACTTATCCTTCGCTTGCTCAAGTTGTCTAGGGCTTGCTCAAGTTGTCTTGGTCTTGCTCTTGTTGTCTTTTGCTCGCTCCTGTTGTCTTGGGCTTGCTCCAGTTGTCTTCTCCTTGCTCCAGTTGTCTTCGACTTGCTCCACCTGTCTTGGTCTTGCTCTAGTTTTCTTGGCCATGCTCCATTATTCTTGGCCTTGCTCCGGTTATCGTGGCCTTGCTCCACCTTTCTTGGCCTTGCTCCAGTTGTCTTGGGCCTGCTCAAGTTGTCTTGGGCTTTCTCCAGTTGTCTTGGGCTTGTTCGATTTTTCTTGGCCTTTTTTCCGTTGTCTTGGGCTTGCTCCAGTTTTCCTTGCTTGCTCGAGTTGTCTTGGCGATGCTTCAGCTGTCTTAGGCCTGCTCTAGTTGTCTTCGGCTTGCTCCCGTTGTCTTGGGGTTTCTCCAGTCGTCTTGGCCTTGCTCCAGTTGTCTTGGGCTTGCTCCTACTGTGTTGTCATTGCTCCTGCTGTCTTGGACTTGCTTGAGTTGTCTTCGGCTTGCTCCATTTCTCTTTGGCTTGGTCAGGTTGTCTTGGCCTTCCTTCAGTTATCTTGGCCTTGCTCCAGTTGTTTTGGGCTTGCTCCAGTTGTCTTGTGCCTTCTCCAGTTGTCTTGGGCTTGCTCCAATTGTCATGGCCTTGCTTCAGTTGTCTTGGGCTTCCTCCACCTGTCTTGGCCTTGCTCCAGTGGTCTTGGCCTTGCTCCAATTGTCTTGGCCTTGCTCCAGTTGTCTTGGCCTTGCTCTTGTTCTCTTGGGTTTGCTCCAGTTTTCTTCGGCTTTCTCCAGTTACCTTGGCCTTCCTCCAGTTGTCTTGGGCCTGCTCTAGTTGTCTTGGGCTTGTCCCAGTTGTCTTGGGATTGCTCGAATTTTCTTGGCCTTGCTCCAATTGTCTTGGGCTTGCTCCCGTTGTCTTGGGCTTGCTCCATTTGTCTTGGCCTTTCTCAAGTTGTCTTAGGCCTGCTCCAGCTGTCTTGGGATTGCCCCTGTTGTCTTGGGCTTCCTCCAGCTGTCTTAGGCTTTCTCCAGTTGTCTTGGCCTTGCTTTAGTTGTCTTTGGCTTGCTCAAACTGGCTTGGCATTTCTCCAGTTGTCTTGGCCTTGATCCAATTGTCTTAGACGTGCCCTAGCTGTCTTGGACTTGCTCGACTCCACAACCAGTTCGCACCACTCCGCAACCAGTTTGCACCACCGACAACCCGTTTGCACCACTCCGCAACCAGTTTGCACCACTCTGCAACCAGTTTACACCACTCCGTAACCAGTTCACACCACTCCGCAACCAGTTCGCACCACTCCGCAACCAGTTCGCACCACTCCGCAACCAGTTTGCACCACTCCGCAACCAGTTCACACCACTCCGGAACCAGTTCACACCACTCCGCAACCAGTTCGCACCACTCCGTAACCAGTTTGCACCACTCCGCAACCAGTTCGCACCACTCTACAACCAGTTCGCACCACTCCGCAACCAGTTTGCACTACTCTGCAACCAATTCGCACCACTCCGTAACCAGTTCGCACCTCTCCGCAACCAGTTTGCACCACTCCGCAACCCGTTCGCACCACTCCGCAACCAGTTTGCACCACTACGCAACCCGTTTGCACCATTTCCCAACCAGTTTGCACCACTCCGCAACCAGTTCGCACCACTCTACAACCAGTTCGCACCACTCCGCAACCAGTTTGCAAAACTCCGCAGCCAGTTGGCACCACTCCAAAACCAGTTTGCACCACTCCGCAACCAGTTTGCACCACTCCGCAACCCGTTCGCACTACTGATGCCCCCAATCTTGCCGCGTCCCTGATTTTTCCGCAGGCAGTCACTCTCTGCGGATCTCCGCGGATTATGCACTTCACTTCTACTAGTGAGTGGCCGGACATAGGTCACCTTCAGGCTATCGGCTATTCCGCGGACCACGGGCTTGGGACTGCTGCGCACGCACGATGAAAACTAATTCTCCGCGGCCCACCAGAGTATGGCAACCGACAATGGCGAACTCCCAACGATCAGTTGTTCCGCGGACCACAGGTCTAGTCCTCTATGCAGACATCTCAATGCGAAGCGACACTCCGCAGCCCACTAGAGTACGGCACCCCGCAATGACAAACCCCTGATTATCAGCTTTTCCGCGGACCACATGTCTAAACGTTTGCGCAGATACCTCACCGATGAGTGATGCTCCGCGTTCCACTTCTTCCCACACGGAAGTCCACCACCTCGTGGCGTCCGACTCCTCTCCGCGGAACCCCGTTCCGCGGACGTGTGCAAGAAAGGGACACCGCCGGCAGCCCACTTCACTTGGATTTTTGGTTCTTCACGCACTCTCCCACAGTCCCCGGATCGGACTCCTAGAGCAACTGAGGGCAAGAAGGCGATGGGCGGATCATAGGAATGAGAGTAGGCCAATGACTTTGATAAAGCTGATTGCGGAGTACATGGAATACTTTTGGAAGGCAAGCAAGTCTGAGTTATACTTGTGCTATTGCTGGTGGGGCCCTTTTCTACTTGGGACTCCGCACAGCGTATCTACACGCCGTCGGTCTCATCCCTCTCACACCATCCTATTTCCTCCAATTTTGGACTCCACGCGGTGCGGCTACGCACCGCGGGTCTCGTCCTATTCACACACACACACACACACACACACTGCCTATCCTCTGCTGATCATGTTTTCCATCCGCGGTTCGTGCACGCGGTTCTTCGTATTCTTCCTTGAATCTTCATCTTCTGCGGTGCGTATCCCGGGACTCCTCCGTGATTGATGCTTGGTCGCTTATGCTGATTGGACGTTTTCTCCCCTGATTGCTCAGTTCCTCCGCTGTCCTGCCTGTGCTTTGTCAGTGGCCGCGGATTCTACTGCGACTTGTCCCTGTTCCCTTTGCACCGCGGCTCTTCCCTCCACTGCTTCCCGCCTTTCCACAAGTTCTTCGACTGAGGAGAACCACCACAGACGAGTTGTTGGCCTGCGGCGGACTTCCCATCAATACCCTGGCCCTTGCCTCCTCGGATCCGCGCTACCCCTCGCTCAACCGCATCCGCGGGAGCCAGCATCCTGTGCGCGGACCCTTTGCCTTCTCGGTCCCAATTCCGCGGTTTGCTTCTTTTGCGGAGCTGCGGCAGATTTGTGCGTGACACTCATGCCCCCAACCCCCCTTTTTTTTCGAGACTCCGTCCCAGAGTCTCTGAGGGTGTTTTCTGCGTGAAATGCTTGCGAGGCTTGGGGCAACCCCGTTCCTGGCACGGCCGGCAGTACTTTTCCAACATTCCTCCCCTCCGCTTGAGCTTCACCGCGCACTTGTCGTGGACGAATAGCCGGCATCCTTCACACCGCGCTCTGATTGTGGGTGTGCCGACCAAGTTCTTGCATGAGGAGCAGTGTGGCGCGCGCTCGTACTTTTGGCAGCTTGAGCATCGGTAGATCCGTTTGCCTTCGCTGCTCCGCCCCACCTCCTTGGCGCAGGATTCATGTGCAAGGCCTCCGCAGTGCTCGCACCGGTAGACTGACCCCTCAAGCCGACCAAAGCAGTTGTCCCCCGTGCAGATGCGCTTGTTGGAGAACTTCCGTTTCATCCTCCGCGACTTGTTCCAACAGTTGCCGCAGGTCCAGATGCCCTCCTTCCCGCGCTTGCCACACCGGAGGTGGCACATGGTCCGACACATGCCGCAGGGTTTGCCGAACTCGGTGAGCTCTGTTTCACACCCTTCGCAGAGTGTGGCCAAAGTTTCAGTGGCGTAGGATAGTGAGGCCCCTTCTTCCACGATTTCCGCTCCCATACATCTTTGACACTGCCCTACCCATACCGAGCTGCCCGTTACAAGGCAGCCCTGTTGAGCCATCCGGCCACACTGGGTGCAGCGCTCCCCCGTGCGGATAGCCTTTATGCAGGTGGGGCAGTTTTCTGCAGCAGGTGCAGGCAGATCCTGCTCTTCCTCATCCTCCGAATCCACCTCCTCTCCTTCTGCGGTGACACGCGGCGGCTTCCGGATCCCTTGCTCGCGCTTGATCTCTTGGCGGCACTTCCGAGACTTCTCTGCTCCGCTCCGCTCTCCCTTCGCTTTCCGCGGCTGCTTCAGGCACTTGTCGCATATCCTTTGGTGGCATCCTTCACAGTCCTGCACCCGTCTGCCCCAGCAATGCCCGCATTGAGCACACGTCTGTCGTGCCTTTTCCTTCTGAGCGTGTTCCGCCGCTGCCATCCGACCTTCCTCTTACTGTTGTCGCATGGTGGCCCCCGTTGCCGTGCGAGGCCCTTGCCGCGCCCAGGTTGCCTCCTCTTCCTCCTCCTCTTCCTCCTCATCGGGTTCCCATCCCCCTCTCGCTCCTCCCCCGCAGCCTAGGCCGGCTCCGCCGCCTCCTTCTTCTTTCTTCCCTGCCTCTTCTCCCTGGCCTTCACTCATGCACCGCAGACAGGTGTGGTTCCAACCAATGCAGCTCTTGGCCAGCCCTTGGTGCACGGGTTGGCCGCAGGCGCGGCAGACGACTTTCAGGAGCTTCTCCTCGGGCAGGTTCT
>SZWC01005147.1:55328-72307 GCA_023375785.1 Penium margaritaceum
CCCCAGCGATGCCCGCATTGAGCACACGTCTGTCGTGCCTTTTCCTTCTGAGCCTGTTCCGCCGCTGCCATCCGACCTTCCTCTTGCCATTGTCGCATGGTGGCCCCCGTTGCCGTGCGAGGCCCTTGCCGCGCCCCGGTTGCCTCCTCTTCCTCCTCTTCCTCCTCCTCATCGGGGTCCCATCCCCCTCTCGCCTCTCCTCCCCCGGAGCCTGGGCCGGCTCCGCCGCCTCCTTCTTCTTTCTGCTCTGCCTCTTCCCCCTGGCCTTCACTCATGCACCGCAAACAGGTGCGGTTCCAACCAATGCAGCTCTTGGCCAGCCCTTGGTGCACGGGTTGGCTGCAAGCGCGGCAGACGACTTTCAAGAGCTTCTCCTCGGGCAGGTTCTCCCCACAGACTGCGCAGGGTCCCGTGTAGGCAGCCAGGGCGCGGGGGCTCATAGGGACAATCCTCCGTGGAGCGTCGGTGACCCCCTGCGGGGTCATCTCTCCGCTGCCCGTCTGTTGTGATCTTGACTGTTGCCGTTCTTGCTGTTCTTATTGTTCCTGCGGCTCCTGCTGCTCCTGCTACTCCTACGGTGCTGGTTGTTGTAGGCCCCTCAATTCTTGTGCTTGCTATTCCTGTACTGTGCGTCCTTCTTCCGCGGAAACTTCCTGCACGTCAGAGCCGTCCGTCGGTTCTTCCTGAGGTTCCTGACTCCACACTTCCTGCTGCTCCAACACCTGGGTCTCACACTGTTCCAGTACCTCCTCTGCGCGCCACCCCCTTGATCCCTTGCGCGCCTCTAGCGGAGGGAGTTCTCCACCCGTGCCGGGTATGTGCGTTTCCCAGGCCGGGGGCAGCAGGACGAACTCTGTCGCAGGGTAGCTCCGTTCACTGAATCCGCTGGCCCCTCCAGCCACACTCATCCCGCATCCACTACGGCCACGCGGTACACTTGCCGTGCCTCTTCTGCTTCACGCCCTGTGCCGGGGAAGGGACGGAGGTACACTAGGTTCCCTTCCTCAATTGTTCCGTAGTTGAGGATCGGTTGGCGGCATCACATCCGCGCCAAGCCAAAACCGAGGCTCGGAGTGGTGCCTCTGCCCTCACCGTGGCGGTCTTCTGGCATCGCGCCCGGCACGACTCCTGCACTTCCTTATCCCTTGCCAGCTCCCGCTCCTTCTGTAAGCCGCCATCTTGCTGCTACTCCGGGTCCAGCGGCAGCAGTAGCGGGGGCTGCGGTATGCCGAGTGCCGCGCGGGGGGGCTGCCCAAAGAGGAGGGCATGCGACGAGAATGTGGTGGCACGGCTAGGGGTAATGTTGATGAAGTGGGCGGTCTTTTTGAGGGTTTCCCCCCAATCTTTGGCCTCCGCGGTGGCCACCGCCCGCTCCAGAATCTCGTGCAACCGCTCGACCCGGCCCTGGGATTGAGGTCGGTATCGCCCAGAATGTACATGCTGCACTCCCCACTCCGCAAGCTCCTCGCGGAACGCTCCCGCAAACTCGGTGCCGTTGTCACTGTGCACCATGCGACACCCTCCGAATTTGTAGAACACTTCCTCCCGGATGAAGCGTACTGCGCGTTCAGAGGACTTGTCGGGGACGGCCCGGACCCACATATATTTGGTGAAATGATCCATCGCTGCAATCCAGTACCGCTCTCCTTGGGCGCGGCGAGGACGGGGTCCATGGAAGTCAACGATGATGCGGTCCAATGGCTTGCCGATGGGGGAGGGCAGGAAGAGCAGCATGTCCCGCGGCGTTATCTTGTGGTGGCGCTCACATGGCGCACAGTGTTGCACCACGTCTTTCACAACCGCCAAGAGGTTTGGTATGTGCAGGATGGGGGTGAGGTGCTCTTTGAGTGCTTGGACGCTAGTGTGGTGGTGTTGATGGTATGCTTCGACGACCGCTCGTTGCATGCTGGGTGGGGGCACCCATAAGATCTGTGGTTTGGTCCGCCACAAACGGCCACCTTCCCATGCGTACTGTTCGTAGGTGACGGCGAGATCATCCTTCTTCCTCCTGTCATATTGGACCCCCATCCGCGCCCCCAAGGCTTTGTACACCTTCTCCGCCTCCACCTTCTGCTGTTCCTTGGTTGTGGCGCGGAGTAGGATGTGTGCGGCTTGCCAGATCCTCCAGACCTGCGTCTCGGTGGGCTTCTCTTTCACCACCTTTCCCGCGGCCGCTTTTCCCTGCTTCCTCTTCTTCTCCTTTTCCAGCGCTGGCAGTCCCTGGGCTCGTCTTGCGTCTTGTTCCGCCCTCATCGCCTGCAGGCGCCGTTGGTTCTTTTCGTCGTATACAGGGGGCTCCCTGTCCCAGCTGTCCGGGGCGGGGAAGATGCGCAGAATCCCTACCGCGTGGAGTTCCCCTTCATCCCATTGGTTTCACAGTGTCGTTTCAGGTACTGCTCCATGCCGTCGTCCGCGTGCTCCGTGGACTTCACCTGCCTCTGGCTCTGCATTTTGTTCCGGTGCTGCCTCGGGGAGTCGCAGCAGGCCCCGGCCTCTCGCGATTGGTTGGTCCTCGTCAGGTGGTGGTGATTCGCTGAGTTTGGAAATCACCACCCCACCTGCCTTCTGTTTTGCCGTAGTCACCGCGGCATCTTCTTCAATCCCCTGCTTGTGTTGCGATGCGACGCCCGCGTCCCCCATGATGGGTTGAAGTTGGGTCGGAACCGATCCGGCCGGCATTGGGACATTGCGGGATACCGCCAGAAGCAGCTCCATTGCCTGGGCGATGCTTCGCTAGACCTACGCGAGCTGTTCCAGGTCAACAGGCTGGCGGGTTTCTGTTTTGCTGCGCTTGGCGGGGGTGGTAGTGGCAGAGCTGTCTTCAACGGTCCGCTTTCCTTTCTTTTTGTGGTGGGATATTGGTGTAGTCTCCGCGGATGGCGCCCGTTTCTTCGCAACGGAATCCTTCTGTGATTCAGCCTCTCGGCTGACTGACGTTGTGTGAGCCGCCTGCTTTCCGGGAGCCGCGGATGCCATAGCCCTTCTGGCCGCGCGCTGGAGTTTGGCCCTTCTGTCGAGCAGAGCAGGGGACAGGACTGGTTGTAAGGTGTTCTTCCATACCTCCCTCCTGGCTATTGCAGCCCTGGTGTAGGCAAGCACGTGTTGGGCTCGTCCTCCGCTTTCCACCTGTGCCTTTTCTTGCTGTTCTGCTGTCTGTGCCCCTGCCGCTTGTTTTGCCGCGGCCGCCGCTTCCCCTGCATCCGCTTCCTCAGTCTCCGGGGTGGTTTTTGTCTCTTGTCCTGTCACACCTTCCGTTCTTGCTTCGCGTTCCGTAGCCGCGTTCACAGCTTCCACCACAGCCTCTACTTCTTGTACCGCCTTTTGGTCCGCTGCCGCCTCCTCCTTCCTCCTCTACTCTTCTGCCATCTCTTGCCAAAGTGCCTGCAGCCGTTCCCTCATGCTTGTGAGATCGGGAGAGTCGCGGAGGTACTCATGCGCCTCTTCAGTTTCGATGTGGGTGCAATTCTCCTCCTCCCGACACACGTTGATTCCTTCTCGGGCCGAGTGACGTACTGCTTCTTCAAATAGTGGCGTGTGTGTTCCCTGGAGGGATTTCCATAACCCTTCGGCTACCGCGGTTACGGCCCATTGGCGCGTGGCGCTGTCTTGAGTCAGCTGCCAGGCGTTGGCGATTGCGACGAACCAATGCTCATACTGCTGCTCCGCCACGGAGACGGCTGCCAGCTCCGCTGCCGTGCATTGCAGTCCCCACCTGCGGGAGGTGAGCCCAGAGAGGTAGTCCCACCTCCAAAGTTCCGCCGTTGTCCTGCGGTCTGGTACTTCCATAGTTTGTGCCCGCATGCGGACGGCGTGGTATATAGTGAGTGCCCGGGCACGTTCTTGGAGCAGGTGTACGTAGCGGCGTGTGGGATTTGCGGACTGGTTACGGCGGACCAGGAGCCACCATTTGCAGGCAGCATCCACATTATGGTCAGGTTGTACCGTGTCTAGGAGCGTTGCCACACCTGCCATGGCCTGCGTTGGACGCAGGTTAAGAAGGTCGCGGAGCACCGAAAGGAGGCGCTCGGCCCCCGCTGTCTCCAGTAGCTGCACCTGTCGTGCTTGCGGCCCCAAAGCAAGGACAGTCTTGGCCGCTCCCTTCAGGGCCACTTGCCAGGCGGGGTTGAAGAAAGAGTCCCCTAAGCTTGCGCGGACTACCTCTGGGAGTTCATCGAGTAGATGCAAGACGACGCTGCTCTCCACGTCCAGCAGATGGTTAGCCTTAGGGTGATCTCCACTGTCCCCAGAGCTTTCTTCCAAACGTGTCTGTGCGCCCTCCATGATTGTGCCGGCGCTGAGCAGGGGCTGTGGAATTCCGCGTGAGGCCGGTGGAGAGGAGGAGTGCGCGGTTGGTGCAGAAGGGCCGGGCGGTGGCGGTACTCCTGCAGGTGTCATTGCCGCCGGGGGCGCAGCAGGGCCAGATGGCGGAGGCGTCCTGGGTGACGCTGCTGCTACCGCTGCGGCGGGGCTTGGTACCGGGGGTGCCCCAGGGGATGCTGCTACTTTTGGTGCTGCAGAATGACTTGGTGCCGGGGGGCCTCCAGGTAATGCTGCTGCCTCGGACGCCGCTGAAGCTTCCGGTGCTGCGGAAGGGGCTGGTGCTGGCGGGGCTTCAGATGTCGCCACTACCGGTGCCGCGGAAGGGGCTGGTGCCGGCAGGGCTTCAAATGTCGTCGCCACTACCGGTGCCGCGGAAGGAACTGGGGCCGGAGGTGCTCCAGGTGATGCTACTGCTGCCGCGGAAGGGGCTGGTGCCGGTGGTGCTCCTAGAGTTGCACCGAGTGAGGTTGCTACGGCTGGTGACGCGGATCTTCTTGCGCCAGTTGTGACACGGCCCGTGGACTGTCGTTGAAAGGTCCGTCTTGTGGCACGCTCACCCCCCCCGTTCGCAGGCGCGGACCCCGCGCCTGAAGGGCGAGCCATTGTAGATGTTGTGCCGCGGGTGGCACTGGAATTGCGGGTGACACGGCGGGTGAACTGAGTGCCAGGGGCGGGTGGCGTGAGAACCACAGGAGAGAGGATGGAGAGTGGTCGAGCCAAAGTGAAGAGTGCGGTGAACGATCGAATGCCGGCAACGGAAATGAGACTGAGAATACCAGTTTCGAGGAATATATCCGCCTGGCGCGGCGCGAGCCAGTCGACTGCCAGAGCATGTCATATGTGCGGACGTCACATACCTGCACGGTGTGCGGTGCATGCACGTTGGCGACTTGGATGGGTAGGGCCTCGAATTTTCCGATGGATGCATCGATGGCTCCGGTGGAGATGGAGAAGCGGAGTCGAGTAGGTACGATGAGATGGTCGAGACGCAGGGTCCGAGCCATCCGCAGCGCGATGGTAGTATGGGTGGCGCCGGTGTCCATGATGGCCACAAACTTGCGGCCACATACCCAGACATAGCACCATGCCACGTGGACCTCGTCCGGTGTTGGTGGACCGGGGACCAACGGGGCAGGGGCCCATGTGCATGGCGCACGGGTGGCATCTTCTCGGATGCGGGAGTGTGCTGTGACGATTGCATGGGCCACCATGCGGACACCTGTATCACGGGTGAGGGTGCAAGAGAGGCGGATGCCGATGGAAGAGAGAGAGGGGTTATAGGAGGAAAAGAGTGCCTGGAGTCGTTCCGCAGACGCGAGGGAATGAAGGAGGAAGTCGACCAGGGAGAGGGAGTGACGCGTCTCGAGAAGAGGGGAGGCAGAGGGTGGAGGGGACATCGGAGGGGACGAGATGGCGACTGGCGCAGCCGTGGGAGTCCAGCAAGATGGTGGCCGAGACGAGCGAGGAGGAATATGTGCCGCGATTTCCTCCAACGTCCAACCGCGGATGGTGGGGTCGAAGTGGCGAGCAAGCTGAAGGCCGATACCAGGGAGGGTCTCCGTAGCGTCCAAGCATTCTGCAGGCTCCAGCTCGGACAGGAGTTGGTATGCGACCGCGGATTCTTCCTCCGTGAATTCGCGAGCGACGCCCTCCCACTGGGGCTCAACATCCGCGAAGAAGAGGACAGCTGCGGGAGACGACTCCTGGGGGCGATCTGTCAGGTCCGTGGGGTGTGGCCAGTCCTCGCGTGGGAGGCGGCTGAGAGCATCCGCGTTGCGGTTGGCAAGCGCTGGCTGATACTTGATTTTCATATTGTAGCCCTGCAAGAGGAGAGCCCACTTGGCCAAGATGCCCTCATGGTTCTGCGTCGTGAGCAGCCACTGCAACGCCTGATGATCCGTCAGGACCGTGAAAGGCTTGCCGTTCTTGATATAGTCGCGGAAGTGTTGGAGAGCCCATAGCACCGCCAGGCATTCGCCCTTCACTGGTGGGTAGTTCCGCTCACCATCAGTGAGGGCGCAGCTGGCATATGCAATCACCCGCTGGATCGGTTCCTAGATAGACTGCGACAGGACCGCGCCAAGGCCTTCCCGCGACCAGTCGGTTGTGATGGCGAAGGGGAGGTTGAAGTGAGGGAATTCAAGCATAGGCGCGGTGACCAAGCGATGCTTGATTTCTGCCCAAGCAGCTGCACACTCTGGAGTCCATTCAAATCGGATGTCCTGATGGGTCAGTTGCTGCAGCGGGTGGATGATACGGGCGTGGACGCGGACGAACTTGCGATAGAAGGAGACAAAGCCTAGGAAGATCATAACCTGCCCCGCAGTGGTGGGTTGGCGCCACTCCAAGACGGCGGCAATTTTCGCGGGGTCGGTTTTGATGCCGTCGGCACTCATGACAAAGCCCAAGAATTCCATCTCCGCAGCGCCAATGGAACACTTGGCCGCCTTGAGTTTAAGTTTTGCGGCGCGGAGTGCAGCGAAGACGGTAGAGAGGGAGGAGAAGAGGTCCTCGAAGCTGTGAGCGGCCACCATGATGTCGTCAATGTAGCAGCTTACATTGGGAATACCATGGAGGGTGGAATCCATGACGTGCTGAAACATGGCGCTGGCATTGCACAGACCAAAGGGCATGCGGGTGAAAGCGTAGAGGCCCTCAGGGGTGACAAAGGCCGTTTTGACGATGGAATCCGGGTGCATGGGGACGGCGTGGAAGGCTGCTTTGACGTCGAGCTTGGCAAACCATCCGTGCCCCTGTTGACGCTCCCGTATGTCGACGATCAGCGGCATGGGGTAGGCATCTTCCTCGGTGACACGGTTGAGGTCGCNATGGGCACGATCACGCCTTGCTCCTTCAACTCCGCGAGACCGTCATTGATGATCTGCTCTTGATCCGGGAGGATTCGGCGGACCTTCTGTTTAACCGCGGTGGCTGAACCGGTGTTGATGACATGAGAGGCGTTGACTGCTCCAAGGTCCGTCGCGGACCCAGCAAAGATGTCGGCGAAGGAGTCCAGCAAGTCCCGGAAGTCCTGCTTCTGGGATGGTGAGAGGCGAGGATGAAGGATGTGGTCCCACCGCGGTGGTGGAGGCGGCAGTTGCTCACGGATGGGATAGAAGTCGTCATCATCCAGGGGAAGGCCTGGGTCAAATACGCGCTCGCCTTGCTGCCATAACCCCAGAAGGCTGGCGCGCACCCCAACTTCCGCATGCTCCGCGGAGAGTTCACGCCAATCTTTGATGTGAACCTGTTCCGCATCCAGGACATCATCTGCCGGTGTCAGGTTGCTCAGAGAACATGCAATGGCGTCCTCCTGTACCGCATCAGAGAGGGAGAAGGTTGGGGCATCGGCCAACGGCACCGTCACACGAGCGCCCACGGTGATGAGGGCGTACTCTTTTGTGCCCGTGGTGGACGTGAGTTGCATGACGCCTAGGGAAAACAGAAGGTTGCCTTGTCGCGGAAGGAGATAGTCCATACCCAGGAGAACGTCATAGGTCCGCGCCTGGGTTACCTGGATATCCATTGGTTCATGCAGAGTGCCCACCTGCAAGGGTAAGCCCCGTATGTCGCCATCTCCATAATCTAGCCCTCCTGCGGAGTTACTAAACAGCCGCCGTGTTGGGATGATGCGGTCTGTCCATCCAATGAGGCAGAGGACGCGGAGGGCCACAGTGGTGTGAGTCGCCCCTGTGTCGATGATGGCCAGGAACTTGCGGCCACAGATCCAGACCACACAGCAGGCCACCTCGTAGTGTCGTTCATCGCGGCCAGGTGGTTCCAGGGGTTGTGGTGCCCAGCCCCATTCTATCTCCTCTGTGGTTAATGCGGGTGGTACATCCGCTACAACACGTCGGGTGTTCTGGGTGCCGTGGGGCAGAGCGGTGCAGGCAAGGGAGATACCCACGGTCTGGAGACGATGATTGGCTTTGGTGAATTCCTCTCTGAGCCGTGGAGCCAACTCGGGATGAATGCGGAGGAAGTCAAAGAAGTTCACAGAGGTAATGGGGGTGGTGAAAAGTTTGTGGACTGGGTCAGCGGAATCAGCTGCAATGGTGGGAGTAGGTTGAGATGCAGGCGAATTGTGTGCAACAGCTGGAAGCGCCGCAGGCTCGGGATCTGATTGGTGGCGCTTTTCCGGGGGTCGCATGGAGCGGGCCGTTATGGCTTCTTGTAGCCGGGCTTCGGCGGCTTCCGCTCATCGCCGCAGGTCGTCTTGTAACTGTGTAGCCTCTTGTAGATCCCATCCGCAGAGCTTGACTCGACGGGCGCGTGTGATGAGCTCCGTTTCCTCGGGCGTGGGCGTAACTTCCGTAGTCTCGTCCTCAGCCATGGGTAATCCCAGCTTCACATTGCGGGCTCCGGCAGCGGGGTTTGGTGGTGGATTGGGCAAGAGTCCTTGGCCCGTTCCTTGACTCGGGTGTCCCTGTCCGGTGGGGGGCGGATGCGATTGCTGCTGCGGTTGCTGCTGTTGTTGCTATTGCTGCTGCTGCTGAGGCTGCTGGTGCGGACCTGGCCATGCCGGGTTGTAGTACTGTTGCCATTGCTGGACCATAGGATCCTGGGAGACGGGCTCAGGGCGCGGAGCCGCTTGTCGCTTGCGTGGGCAATCCCGCGCAATGTGTTCCAGACACTGGCATGTGTAGCAGGCTTTTGGCTTTTGCTGCTTTGGAGGGGGTGCGTATGAAGATGAGGGTACAAGGGTGTCGCTGCCCGAGTATTGTCGGGTAGATCGCTGTCTGGTAAAAATAGCCGTAGCGTCCCGCACCGCATCTTGAAGGGACAGATGGCGGTTCAGCGATGAGCACCGCATCTTGAAGGGACAGATAGCGGTTTGGGTAGATCGCTGTCTGTTCAGTTTTAACCCTCCGCATCCACAACCAGTTCGCACCACTCCGCAACCAGTTCGCACCACTCCGCAACCAGTTTGCAGAACTCCGCAGCAAGTTCGCACCACTCCAAAACCAGTTTGCACCACTCCGCAACCAGTTCGCACCACTCCGCAAGCAATGCGCACCACTCTGCAACCAGTTCGCACCAATCCGCAACCAGTTAACACCACTCCGCAACCAGTTCCCACCAGTCCGCAACCAGTTCGCACCACTCTGCAACCAGTTCGCACCACTCCGAAACCAGTGCACACCACTCTGCAACCAGTTCACACCTCTCCACAACCAGTGCGCACCACTCCACAACCAGTTCGCACCTTTCCACAACCAGTTCCCACCACTCCACAACCAATTCGCACCACTCCGGAACCAGTTCGTACCACTCCGCAACCAGTGCGCACCAGTCCGCAACCAGTTTGCACCACTCCGCAACCAGTTCGCACCACTCTGCAACCAGTTCGCACCACTCGCAACCCGTTCTCACCACTCCGCAAGTAGTTCGCACCACTCTTCAACCAGTTCGCACCACTCTGCAACCAGTTTGCATCACTCCGCATCCCGTTTGCACCACTCCGCAAGGAGTTCGCACCACTTCGCAACCAGTTCACACCACTCCGCAACCAGTTCGCACCACTCCACAACCAGTTCGCACCACTCCGCAACCCGTTCGCACCACTCCGCAAGGAGTTCGCACCACTTCGCAACCAGTTCACACCACTCCGCAACCAGTTCGCACCACTCCACAACCAGTTCGCACCACTCCGCAACCAGTTCGCACCACTCTGCAACGAGTTCACACCACTCCGCAACCAGTTTGCACCACTCCGCAACCAGTTCGCACCAATCCGCAACCATTTTGCACCACTCCGCAAACAGTTTGCACCACTACAAAACCAGTTCGCACCACTCCGCAGCCAGTTCGCACCACTCTGTAACCAGTTTGCACCAATCTGCATACCGTTTGCACCACTTTGCAACCAGTTTGCACCACTCTGCAACCAGTTCTCACCACTCCGCAACCAGTTCGCACCGGTCCGCAACCAGTTCGCACCACTCCGCAACCAGTTCGCACCACTCTGCAACCAGTACGCACCACTCCGCAACCAGTTCGCACCACTCCGCAACCAGTTCTCACCACTCCGCAACCAGTTCGCACCGGTCCGCAACCAGGTCGCACCACTCCGTAACCAGTTCGCACCACTCCGCAGCCAGTTCGCACCACACCGAAACCAGTTCACACCACTCCGCAACCAGTTCGCACCACTCCGCAACCAATTCCCACCACTCCGCAACCAGTTCGCACCAGTCCACAACTAGTTGGCAGCACTCCGCAACCAGTTCCCATCAGTCCGCATTCAGTTCGCACCACTCTGCAACCAGTTCGCACCACTCTGCAACCAATTCATAGCACTCTGCAGCCAGTTTGTTCCACTCCGCAACCAGTCCGCACCACTCCGCAACCAGTTTGCACCACTCCGCAACCAGTTGGCCCCACTCCACAACCAGTTTGCACCACTCCGCAACCAGTTTGCACCACTCCGTAACCAGTTTGCACTACTCCACAACATGTTATCACCACTCTGTAACCAGTTCGCACCACTGCACAACCAGTTTGCACCACTCCGCAACCAGTTTGCATCAATCTTCAACCAGTTCACACCACTCCGCAGCCAGTATGCACGACTCCGCTACCAGTTCGCACCACTCCGCAACCAGTTAGCACCACTCCGCAACCAGTTTGCACCATGCCGCAACCGGTTCGCACCACTCCGCAACCAGTTTGCACCACTCTGCAGCCAGTTCCCACCACTCTGCAACCAGTTCGCACCACTCCGCAACCAGTTCGCCCCACTCCACAACCAGTTTGCACCACTCCGCAACCAGTTTGCACCACTCTGAAACAGATTCGCGCCACTCCACGACCATTTTGCACCACTCCACAACCAATTCGCACCACTCCGCAACCAGTTTGCACCACTCTGAAACAGATTCGCGCCACTCCACGACCATTTTGCACCACTCCACAACCAATTCGCACCACTCCGCAACGAGTTAACACCACTCCACAACCAGTTTGCACCACTGCGCAACCAGTTCGCACCAGTCGGCAACCAGTTCGCACCACTCCGCAACCAGTTCGCATCACTTTGCAACCAGTTCACACCACTATGCAACCAGTGCGCACCACTCCGCAACCAGTTCACATTACTCCGCAACCAGTTTGCACCACTCCACAAACTGTTTGCACCACTCCGTATCCAGTTCGCATCACTCCGCAACCAGTTCGCACCAATCCGCAACCCATGTGTACCACTTCGCAGCCAGTTCGCACCACTCCGCAACCAGTTCCCACCACTCCGCAACCAGTTCGCATCACTCCGCAACCAGTTCGCACCAATCCGCAACCCATGTGTACCACTTCGCAGCCAGTTCGCACCACTCCGCAACCAGTTCCCACCACTCCGCAACCAGTTTGCACCACTCCGCAACCAGTTCGCACCACTCTGCAACCAGTTCGCACCACTCCGCAACCAGCTCGCACCACTCTGTAACCAGTTCGCACCACTCCACAACAAGCTCGCACCACACCGCAACCAGTTCACACCACTCCGCAACCAGTTCGCACCACTCAGCAGCCAATTCGCTCCACTGTGGAACCAGTTCGCACCACTCCACAACTAGTTGGCAGCACTCTGCAACCAATTCCCACCACCCTGCAACCAGTTCGCACCACTCTCCAACCAGTTCGCACCACTCCGCAACCGATTCGCAGCACTCCGCAACCAGTTCCCACCACTCCGCAACCAATTCACACCACTCCGCAACCAGTTCACAACACTCTGCAACCAGTTCGCACCACTGCGCAACCAGTTCGCACCACTCTGCAACCCGTTTGCACCACTCCGCAACCAGTTCGCACCACTCCGCAACCAGTTTGCACCACTCCGCAACCTGTTCGCACCACTCCACAACCAGTTCGCACCACTCGGCAACCCGTTTGCACCACTCGGCAACCCGTTTGCACCACTCGGCAACCCGTTTGCACCACTCGGCAACCCGTTTGCACCACTCGGCAACCCGTTTGCACCACTCGGCAACCCGTTTGCACCACTCGGCAACCCGTTTGCACCACTCGGCAACCCGTTTGCACCACTCGGCAACCCGTTTGCACCACTCGGCAACCCGTTTGCACCACTCGGCAACCCGTTTGCACCACTCGGCAACCCGTTTGCACCACTCGGCAACCCGTTTGCACCACTCGGCAACCCGTTTGCACCACTCGGCAACCCGTTTGCACCACTCGGCAACCCGTTTGCACCACTCGGCAACCCGTTTGCACCACTCGGCAACCCGTTTGCACCACTCGGCAACCCGTTTGCACCACTCCGTAACCAGTTTGCACCATTCCGCAACTAGTGCGCACCACTCCGCAAGCAGTTCGCACCACGCCGCAACCAGTTGGCACCACTCCGCAACGAGTTTGCGCCACTCCGCAACCAGTTCACACCTCTCCACAACCAGTGCGCACCACTCCGCAACCAGTTCGCACCACTCCACAATCAGTTCCCACCACTCCACAACCAATTCGCACCACTCCGGAACAAGTTCGCACCAGTCCGCAACCAGTTCGCACCAGTCCGCAACCAGTTCGCACCACTCCGCAACCAGTTCGCACCACTCCGCAACCCGTTCACACCACTCGCAACCCGTTCGCACCACTCTTCAAGCAGTTCGCACCACTCTGTAACCAGTTTTCACCACTCCGCAACCAGTTCATGTAAGTACATGCAAGTGTGTGTAGTTGTGTGTGAGTATGTGTAAGTACGTGTGAGTTCGTGTAAGTACGTGTATGTGTGTGTAAGTGTGTGTAAGTACGTGTATATGCGTGTAAGTGCATGTGAGTACGTGCAAGTGTGTATAAGTGCGTATAAGTATGTGTACGTCTGTGTAAGTGTGTGTGAGTGCGTTTAAGTGTGTGTAAGTACGTGTAAGTGCGTGGAAGTGTGTGTAAATGTGTTTGAGTGTGTGTAAGTGCGTGTGAGTGTGCGTGAGTGCTTGTGAGTGTGTGTAAGTGCGTGTAAGTGCATGTAAGTTCGTGTAAGTTCGTGTAAGTGTGTGTAAGTGTGTGTAAGTGCGTATAAGTACGTGTAAGTGTGTGTAAGTGGGTGTAAGTCCATGTAAGTCCGTGTCAATACGTGTAAGTGTGTGTAAGTGTGTGTAAGTGCGTGTAAGTGAGTGTGAGTGTGTGTAAGTGTGTGTAAGTGCATGTGAGTGTGTGCAAAATGTGTATGAGTACGTGTGAGTGCGTGTAAGTATGTGTGTATGCGTATAAGTGCGTGTAGATGCATGTAAGTGCGTTTTATTGTGTATCAATGCGTATAAATGCGTGTGAGTACATGTAACTGCATGTGAGTGCGTGTGAGTCCGTGTAAGTGCGTGTGAGTGTGTGTATGTACGTATAAGTATGTGTAAGTACGTGTATGTATGTGTAAGTATGTGTAACTGTTTGTAAGTGCTTGTGAGTGTGTGTTAGTGCGTGTGAGTGCGTGTAAGTGCGTGTGAGTGTGTGTAAGTTTGTGTAAGTGTGTGTAAGTGTGTATAAGTGCGTGTGAGTCCATGTTGCGTGTGAGTATGTGCAAGTGCGTGTAAGGGCGTGTAAGTGCGTGTAAATGCGTGTAAGCTTGTGTAAGTGCGCGTAAGTGCATTGACATGCGTGTAAGTGCGTGTAAGTGCGTGAAAGTGTATGTCAGTGCGTGTAAGTGTGTGTAAGTATTTTTAAGTGCGTGTAAGTCCATGTAAGTCCGTGTAAGTGTGTGTTAGTGCGTGTAAGTGCATGTAAGTCCATGTAAGTGCGTGTAAGTGTGTGAGAGTGTGTGTAAGTGCGTGTAAGTCCGTGTAAGTGTTCTTGAGTGTGTGTATGTGTGTGTAAGTACGTGTAAGTGCGTATAGGTATGTGTATGTGTGTGTAAGTGTGTCTAAGTACGTGTAAGTATGTGTACGTGCGTTGAAGTGCATGTCAATGGGTGTGAGTACGTGTAAGTGCGTGTAAGTGTGTATGAGTACCTATAATTGTGTGTAAGTGTGTGTACGTGCATGTAAGTGTGTGTTAGTGCGTGTAAGTGCGTATAAGTGCGTGGAAGTGCGTGTAAGTGCGTGTAAGTGTGCGTGAGTGCGTCTAAGTGTGTGTAAGTGTATGTAAGAGTGTGTAAGTTTGTGTAAGTGTGTGTACGTGTGTGGAAGTGTGGGTAAGTGCGTGTAAGTGCGTATTAGTACGTGTAAGTACGTGTAAGTTCTTGTAAGTGTGTGTGAGTACGTATAAGTGCGTGTAAGTGCGTGTAAGTGTGTGTAAGTACATGTAAGTGCGTGTAAGTGTGTACAAGTGCGTGTAAGTGCGTGTTAGTGCGTGTAAGGGCGTATCAATGTATGTGAGTGCATGTAAGTGCGTGTGAGTGCGTGTAAGTGCCTGTGAGTGCATGTAAGTGTGTGTAAGTGCGTGTAAGTGCGTGTAAGTACGTGTAAATCTGTCTTTGTGTGTGCAAGTGCGTGGAAGTGAATGTACATGCGGGTGAGTGCGTGTACATTTGTATGAGTATAGGTAAGTGCGTGTGAGTACATGTAAGTGTGTGGAAGTGCGTGTTAGTCTGTGTAAGTGTGTGTGAGTGCGTGTAAATGTGTGTAAGTGTGTGTGTGTGTGTGTGTGTGTGTGTGTGTGTGTGTGTGCAAGTGTGTGCAAGTGTCTGAAAGTGCGTGTAAGTGCGTGAGAGTGCGTGTTAGTGCGTGGAAGTACGTGTGAGAGCATGTAACTGCGTGTAAGTGTGTGTGAGTGGTGTAAGTGCGTGTAAGTGCATTTAAGTACGTGTAAGTGCGTGTAAGTGGGTGAGAGTACGTGTAAGTGCGTGTAAGTGTGTGTAAGCAAGTGGAAGTGCGTGTAAGCGCCTGTAAGTGCGTGTAAGTGTGTGTACGTACGTGTAAGTGCGTGTAGGTGTGTGTAAGTGCATGTAAGTATGTCTAAGTGAGTGTAAGTGCGTGTAACTGCTTATTAGTGTGTGTAAGTACCTACTAGTGTGTGTGATTGAGTGTGAATGCGTACAAATGCGTATAAGTATATGTAAGTACCTGTAAGTGTGTGTGAGTACGTCTAAGTGTGTGTAAGTACATGTAAGTGCGTGTAAGTGCGTGTAAGTGCATGCAAGTGCGTGTAGATGTTTGTATGTGTGTGATAGTGCCTGTAAGTGCGTGTAAGTGCATGTGAGTGCATGTGAGTGCGTGTAAGTGCGTGTAAGTACGTGAAAGTGTGTGTGAGTATTGGTAAGTATGTGTAAGTCCTTGTAATTCCGTGTAGGTGCGTGTGAGTACCTGCAAGTGCGTTTAAGTACGTGTAAGTGCGTGTAAGTGGGTGTAAGTGTGTATAAGTGCGTGTAAGTGCACGTAAGTGGGTGTAAGTATGTGTAAGTACGTGTGAGTGTGTGTAAGTGTGTGTAAGTATGTTCAAGTGGGTGTAAGTCCGTGTAAGTCTGTATAAGTGTGTGTAAGTGTGTGTACGTACGTGTGAGTGCGTGTAAGTGTGTGTAAATGTCTGTCTATCTATGTAAGTATGTGTAAGTGCATGTAAGTGCGTGTGAGTGTGTAAGTGCATGTGAGTGCGTGTAAGTGTGTGTAAGTGCATGTAAGTGTGTGTAAGTGTATGTAAGTATGTGTAAGTACGTGTAAGTGCATGTAAGTGCGTGTGAGTGTGTAAGTGCATGTGAGTGCGTGTAAGTGTGTGTAAGTGCATGTAAGTGTGTGTAAGTGTATGTAAGTATGTGTAAGTACGTGTAAGTGTGTGTAGTGCGTGTAAGTGGGTGTAAGTGTGTGTAAGTGCGTGTAAGTGCATGTAAGTATGTGGAAGTGCATGTAAGTGTGTGTAAGTGTGTGTAGTGCGTGTAAGTGGGTGTAAGTGTGTGTAAGTGCGTGTAAGTGCATGTAAGTATGTGGAAGTGCATGTAAGTGTGTGTATGTGCATGTAAGTGTGTTTTAGTGCGTGTAAGTATGTGTAAGTGTGTATACGTCCGTGTAAGTGTGTGTGAGTGCGTGTAAGTGTATGTAAATGCGTGTAAGTATGTGTAAGTGCGTGTAAGTCCATTTAAGTGTGTATAAGTGCGTGTAAGTGCGTGTAAGTGCATGTAAGTGCCTGTGAGTGCGTGTGAGTGTGAATGAGTGCGTGTAAGTGCATATGAGTGTGTGTAAGTGTGTGTAAGTATATGTGAGTACATGTAGCTGTGTGTTAGTGTGTGTAAGTGTGTCTAAGTGCGTGTAAGTGCGTATAAGTGCATGCAAATGCGTGTGAGTATGTGTAAGTATGTCTCAGTGCGTGTGAGTATGTATAAGTGCGTGTACGTGCCTGTGAGTACGTGTAAGTGCGTGTTAGTGTATATAAGTGCATGTAAGTGCGTATAAGTGTGTGTAAGTGTATGTGAGTGTGTCTAAGTATGTTTAAGTGCGTGTAAGTGTGTGTAAGTGCGTGTAAGTGCGTGTAAGTGTGTGTAAGTGCGTGTACGTGCATGTGAGTGCGTGTAAGTGCGTGTAAGTGCGTATAAGTACCTGTAAGTACGTGTGAGTGCGTGTAAGTGCATGTAAGTATGTATACGTACGTGAAAGTACGTGTAAGTACGTGCAAGTGCGTGTAAGTGTGTGTATGTGCGTGAAAGTGTGTGTAAGTGTGTGAAAGTGTGTGTAAGTGCGTGAAAGTGTGGGTAAGTGTGGGTAAGTGCGTGTGAGTGTGTGTAAGTG
>SZWC01005147.1:72424-82625 GCA_023375785.1 Penium margaritaceum
CGTGTGAGTGCGTGTAAGTGCATGTAAGTATGTATACGTACGTGAAAGTACGTGTAAGTACGTGCAAGTGCGTGTAAGTGTGTGTATGTGCGTGAAAGTGTGTGTAAGTGTGTGAAAGTGTGTGTAAGTGCGTGAAAGTGTGGGTAAGTGTGGGTAAGTGCGTGTGAGTGTGTGTAAGTGCGTGTAAGTGCGTGTCAGTTCATGTAAGTGTGTGTGAGTGTTTGTAACTGCATGTAAATACGCGTAAGTGTGTGTAAGTGTGTGTAAGTGCGTGTAAGTGTGTGTAAGTGCGTGTAAGTGTGTGTAAGTGCGTGTGAGAGTGTGTAAATGTGAGTGAGTGTCTGTAAGTGCATTTGAGTGTGTGTAAGTACGTGTACATGCATATGAGTACGTGTAAGTGTGTGTGAGTGCCTGTAAGTGCGTGTGAGTACGTGCAAGTGTGTAAAAGTGCGTGTAAGTACATGTATGTTTGTGTACGTGTGTCTAAGTGCGTGTAAGTGCGTGTAAGTGCGTGTAAGTGCGTGTAAATGCGTGTGAGTACGTGTAAGTACATGTGAGTAAGTGTAAGTGCATGTGAGTACGTGTGAGTGCGTGTAAGTATGTGTAAGTGTGTCTGAGTGCGTGTGAGTGTGTGTGAGTACGTGTAAGTCTGTGTAAGTGCATATGAGTGCGTGTAAGTATGCGTAAGTGCGTGGAAGTGCGTGTGAGTACATGTAAGTGTGTGTAAGTTTGTTTAAGTGCGTGTAAGTCCATGTAAGTATGTGTAAGTGCATGTGAGTGCGTGGGAGTACGTGTAAGAATGTGGAAGTGCGTGTAAGTGCGTGTAAGTACGTGTAAGTTTGTGTAAGTGTATACGAGTATGTGTAAGTACGCTTAAGTGCGTGGAAGTGCCTTTGAGTGCATGTAAGTATGTGTAAGTTCATTAAAGTGTGTGTAAGTCCGTGTAAGTGTGTGTAAGTGCGTGTAAGTGCGTGTGAGTGTGTATAAGTGTGTGTTAATACGTGTAAGTGTGTGTAAGTGCTTGTAAGTACGTGTGAGTGTGTAACTACGTGCGAGTGCGTGTAAGTTTGTGTAAGTACGTGTAACTGCATGTAAGTGCGTGTAAGTGGCTATAAGTGTGTATAAGTCCGTGTAAGTCCGTGTAAGTACATGTAGGTGGGTGTAAGTGTGTGTAAGTGCGCGTAAGTGCGTGTATGTGTGTGTAAGTACGTGTATGTATGTGTAAATGTGTGTGAGTGTGTGTACGTGTGTGTGAGTACGTGTGAGTGCGTGTAACTGTGTGTACGTACGTGTAAGTGCGTGTAAATGTGTGTAAGCGCGTGTCACTACGTGTAAGTGCATATAAGTGTGTGTGAGTGCGTGTTAGTGCGTGTTAGTGCGTGTAAGTGCGTGTAAATGCCTGTAAGTACGTGTAAGTGCGTGTGAGTGCGTGCAAGTCCGTGTAAGTGCGTGTGAGTGTGTGTAAGTGCTTGTAAGTGTGTGTAAGTGTGTGCAAGTGTGTGCAATTGCGTGCATGTGGGTGTAAGTGCATGAAAGTGAGTGTAAGTGCGTGTAAGTGCGTGCGAGTGCGTGTAAGTGCGTGTAAGTACGTGTGGGTGTGTGTAAGTGTGTGTAAGTACATGTAAGTGCGTGTAAGTGTGTGTATGTACATGTTAGTGTGTGTACGTATGTGTAAGTGTGTGTAAGTGTGTGTAAGTGCATGTAAGTGCGTGTGAGTGCGTGTAAGTACGTGTGAGTGCGTGTTAGTGCATGTGAGTGCGTGTAAGTACGTGTAAGTGCGTGTAAGTATGTGTAAGTGCATGTAAGTGCATGCAAGTGCGTGTGAGTGTGTGTAAGTGTGTGTAAGTGTGCGTAAGTCTGCGTAAGTACGTGTGAGTACATGCGACTATGTGTAGGTGCGTGTAAGTGCGTGTAAGTGCATGTAAGTACGTGTAAGTGTGTGTAAGTACATGGAAGTACGTGAAAGTGCGTGTAAGTGTGTGTCAGTGCGTGTAAGTGTGTGTAAGTACATATAAGTGTGTTTAAGTCCATGTAAGTCCGTGTAAGTATGGGTAAGTGCGTGTAAGTGTATGTAAATGCGTGTGAGTGCGTGTAAGTGTGTGTAAATATATGAAAGTGTGTGTAAGTGCGTGTAAGTTCGTGTAAGTGCGTGTTAGTATGCATAAGTATGTTTGAGTTCTTGTAAGTGTATGTAAGTGTGTGTAAGAATGTGTAAGTGCGTGGAAGTGTGTGTAAGTGCGTGTAAGTGCGTATAAGTGTGTATCAGTACATATAAGCGCGTGTGAGTGTGCGTAAGTGTGTGTAATTGCGTGTAAGTGTATGGAAGTGCATGTGAGATCGTGTAAGCACGTGTGAGTATGTGCAAGTGCGTGTAAGTACGTTTAAGTACGTGTAAGTGCGTGTAAGTTTGTGTGAGTGGTCCTAAGTGCGTGGAAGTACGTGTAAGTGCGTCTAAGTGCGTGTAAGTATGTGTGAGTGCGTGTGAGTATGTGTAAGTGTGTGTAACTGTGTGTAAGTGCGTCTAAGTGCGTGTAAGTGCATGTAAGTGTGTGTAAATGTGTGTGAGTGTGTATAACTTCGTGTAAGTGCGTGTGAGTGTGTGTAAGTGCGTGTAGGTTTATGTAAGTGTTTGTAAGTACGTGTCACGACAAGTAAGTGCGTGTAAGTACATGTAAGTGTGTGTAAGTGTGTGTAAGTGTGTGTGAGTGCGTCTAAGCATAAACAAGTGCGTGTAAGTGCGTGTAAGTGCGTGTAAGTGCGTATACGTGCGCGTAAATGTGTGCGAGTGCGTGTAAGTGCATGTGAGTGCGTGTAAGTACGTGTGAGTACGTGTAAGTGCATGTAAGTGCGTATAAGTGCCTGTAAGTGCGTGTGAGTGCGTGTAAGTGCGTGTAAGTACGTGTAAGTGCGTGTAAGTGTGTGCAAGCGCGTGTAAGTGTGTATATGTGCATAAAAGCACATGTAAGTGCGTGAAAGTGTGTGTAAGTACGTGTAAGTGTGTGTAAGTATGTACAAGTGTTGGTAAGTGTGTATGAGTGCGTATAAGTGGGTGTAAGTGCATGTAAGTTTGTGTAAGTGTGTGTGAGTGTGTGTGTAAGTGCGTGTAAGTGTGTTTAAGTGCGTGTAAGTACTTGTAAGTGCGTATGAGTGTGTGTAAGTGCGTGTAAGTGTGTGTAAGTGCGTATAAGTGCATTTGAATACGTGTGAGTGTGTGTAAGTGCATGGGAGTGCCTGTAAGTACGTAAGCGTACGTGTAAGTGCATGTAAGTATGTGTAAGTGTGTGTAAGTGCGTTTAAGTACGTGTAAGTCCATGTAAGTGTGTGTATGTGCGTGTGAGTGCGTGTAAGTGTGTGTAAGTGCGTGTAAGTGCGTGTGAGTGCGTGCAAGTGTGTATAAGTGCGTGTAAGTGCATGTAAGTACGTGTAAGTGTGTGTAAATGCGTGTTTGTGTGTATAGGTACGGGTAAGTGCGTGTGAGTGCGTGTAAGTGTGTGTAAATATGTGTAAGTATGTGTAAGTGCGTGTAAGTGGGTGTAAGTGCGTGTGAGTGTGTAAGTGCATGTGAGTGCATGTAAGTGTGTGTAAGTACGTGTAAGTGTGTGTAATTGTGTGTAAGTGCGTGCAATTGTGTGTATGTGCGTGAAAGTACGTGTAAGTGCGTGTAAGTGTGTGTAAGTACGTGTAAGTGTGTGTAAATGCGTGTTTGTGTGTATAGGTACGTGTAAGTGCGTGTGAGTGCGTGCAAGTGTGTATAAGTGCGTGTAAGTGCATGTAGGTATGTGTAAGTGCGTGTAGGTGTGTCTAAGTGTGTGTAAGTGCGTGAAAGTATGTGTAAATGCATGTGAGTGTGTGTAAGTGTGTGTAAGTACGTGTGAGTGACCGTGAGTATGTGTAAGTGTGTGTAAGTACGTGTAAGTGCCTGTAAGTGCGTGTGAGTGCGTCTAAGTACGTATAAGTGCGTGTAAGTGCGTGTAAGTGTGTGAGAGTGGGTGCTCTCTGGAGATTTAGCCTTCGTGTGTGGAGAGCATTGTCGCAGCGGAATGATAGATTTGGAGATTTCTGGAATCCAGAGCTGGAAAATACAGGTTAATGAGATTGAACTGAGTACAGGGTATTTATACTGTCTGGCTGGCTAGCCCAGGTCTCAGCCTACTGCTTTCCTAGCTTGCTATGACAAGCTACTTGCACCTGAACTCGGTGCTCTGCTTGCACCTGAATCTGGTGCTCTACTTGCACCTAATGTCTAGTGCGAGATGTCCCCGGCCGTCAATCGTCAAGATCGACGGTCGATCTTGTCTCTCGGCGAGCCGCCGCGTTGGTCGCGTATGTCTTGTGGCGGTGGGTGCGGTCGCCGTGTTGCGCACGCCACCAAGAGTGCTGCGACCGTCGTGCGGTCGCAGCTACCATATTTACTGTCGTCGTTGACCGCGCACGGTGTCGGGGCTGTCCGCCAAAACAGCCCCTCGGCGGGTGGCATCACCATCACGCCACTCGCCGAGAGGGCGATACGCAACTGCGCGTTGCGTGTTTGGAACACGCTCGCGAGGTTGCGAGCGAAGCCCCCCCCAGCGACGACGTGATCCTCACGTCGTCGCTCGCTCGCTCGCTCCTCCTCCCCTTGCATCCGCGAGCCGTTGGGGTCGAGCCGGACCTCCGGACGTATTTCCGATAAACGGAAAACACCCCGAGTGCACCCCAAACCCAGGTAAGACCCCGAGTACGCCAGAAAAAGAGGGGCACTTTGTTACATTCACCCCCCCCCGTCGGAGGCGCGACGTCCCGGCGCGCCTGAGGTACTCCTGGAGAACAGTGTTGGTACCCCCGACATGGAAGTTCACCTCTGAATCCCAAGAGTTGTGCTCCGCCGGGTACCCCTTCCACTGCACCAGAAACTCGCGCCGTCGTCCCCTCTGGCGGTCCGCCAGAATCTTCTCCACCTCAAACTCCTCACTTCCTTCAACCTGGACAGTAGGAGGTGGAGCTGTCCCGCGACCCTGGAAGTTGGTGTTGGGGTCGCGATAGGCACAAAGCAGGGAGATGTGGAACACCGGATGGATGGTGTAGTGAGCTAGAAACTCCAGCTTGTATGAAACGGCCGACCGCTTCTCCAGAATGCGGAACGGACCCACCCATTGCGGTTTCAGCTTGGGACTCCCAACTCCCATCATCTGTAGGTTAGCAGAGTTCAGCATCACCTGATCTCCCACTTGGAACTCCTCCGCAGAGCGATGCTTATCAGCCTACCGCTTCTACTGCTTTTATGCCTTTAACAGCCGTTGTTGCACCACGTCCCAAGTGGTGGCTAACCCTTCAGCAATCTGCTGCATAGCCGCAACAGATGTTGCCGTAGGAAGAGCGGCTGGGCTCAGTGGCTGGTGGCCATAGACCACCTCAAACGGTGACTTTCCTGTTGATGCTGACACCGCTGAGTTGTAGGCAAATTCTGCCACTCCGAGCTTCTCCTCCCAACCCTCTCCATCCGGTGGGACCATGCTCTGCAGCAGCTACTCCAAAGTCTGGTTCGTGCGCTCTGTCTGTCCATCGCTCTGTGGGTGATATGCCGTGGTCAGCTGCACTCGTGTGCCCAGCTTCTCCATGAGATCTCTCCAAAATCGCAAAGTGAAGCGTGGATCGCGATCTGAGACCACCGACTGCGGCACTCCATGCAGCTTGATGACATGACTGAGGAGGAGTTGAGCTNCTCAGTGGCTGGTGGCCATAGACCACCTCAAACGGTGACTTTCCTGTTGATGCTGACACCGCTGAGTTGTAGGCAAATTCTGCCACTCCGAGCTTCTCCTCCCAACCCTCTCCATCCGGTGGGACCATGCTCTGCAGCAGCTACTCCAAAGTCTGGTTCGTGCGCTCTGTCTGTCCATCGCTCTGTGGGTGATATGCCGTGGTCAGCTGCACTCGTGTGCCCAGCTTCTCCATGAGATCTCTCCAAAATCGCGAAGTGAAGCGTGGATCGCGATCTGAGACCACCAACTGCGGCACTCCATGTAGCTTGATGACGACTGAGGAGGAGTTGAGCTGTCCCGACAGCTGTGATGCTCTGAGGACATGCGATGAATTGTGCCATCTTGGAGAACCGGTCCACCACCACCAACACCGTATTGTTGCCCTGCTGCGTCACAGGCAACCCGCCGATGAAGTCAAGCGAGATGTCCGTTCATGGCCTCTCAGGTACAGGCAATGGTTGCAGCTCCCCTTGTGGCTTGGTCCTCTGTGCCTTGATGCGTTGGCACACATCGCAGCTGCTCACAAACCTCTTGCAATCAGTCGCCATTGACGACCACCAATATTGGCGTGCCAAGGCTTTGAGCGTATTGTCAAAGCTGAAGTGACCCGAGTAGTGGGTGTCACGCGCCTCCTCCAGCAACAACTGCTTCAATGGCGCATAATCCGGCACGACAATCCTCCGCTCCTGACCCCTTCGCCAATACACTCCATCCTACGTGGCGTCTTTCAGCGCACCACCCGTGAACTCACTGTCCACGTCATAGCCATGCTTGAACAGGCTATGCATGACTGGAGATCCCATCAGCACTGAGATGGCATTGAGGCTCAAGTCCGGTCTCCGCGACAGAGGATCTGCCGGGTTCACCTTCCCAGGCTTGTACTGGATCTTGTAGTCAAAACTCCCCTCAAGAAATTCCATCCATCGAGTTTGTCGGCGACTGAGGTTCGGTTGCGTCTTCAGGTACTTCAGGGCATAATGGTCCGTGAAGACCACGCAGCCCCGCGACTCAAGGTAGCACCTCCAATGCTTGAACGCATGGATCACTGCTAGCATCTCCTTTTCGTGGATTGCGTAGTTCAGCTCCGCACCTTGCAATTCGCGAGACGCGTACGCGATTGGCTGCGGTCCTTTCCCGTGATCCTGCATCAGCACCGCCCCAATGGCATAGTCGCTTGCGTTCGTCGCCATGACATACTCCTTGGATGAATCTGGATGCACCAGGACCGGAGCGTCACACATTGCAGCCTTGAGCTCATTGAAGCTCTTCTGCTCCTGATCGCCCCATTCCCACTAGTGATCCTTCCTCAGCAGTTGAGTCAGCGGTGCACCCTTTTCTACATACCCCCGGATGAATTTCCGGCAGTAGTCAACAAACCCCAGGAAGACCTGGATGTCGCGCACGCACTTTGGTGTCGGCCACTACTTCACTGCTTTCGTCTTCTTTGGGTCCATGCGGAGACCCTTGCCGCTGACGATGTGCCCAAGGAACTCCACCTCCCTTTTCTCGAACTCACACTTGGAGAGCTTTGCAAACACCTTCTCTCTCCGAAGAATTTCCAACACCAGCCGAAGATGTTGCTGATGCTCTTCCAGAGTTCGGGAGTAGATAAGGATGTCGTCGAGGAACACCACCATGAACTGGTCCAGGTGAGGGTGGAAGATCCTGTTCATGAGGCTCATGAACGTTGCAGGAGCGTTGGTCAACCCAAACGGCATCACGAGATAATCAAAATGACCGTACCGCGTCCGAAATGTCGTTTTCTCCACATCCTGCTCCGCAATCCGGATCTGATGGTACCCCGAGCGCAAGTCAATTTTGCTGAAGAACTGCGCTCCCCTCAGCTGGTCAAATAGCTCCTCGACCCTTGGCAGCGGGTACCGGTTCTTGATTGTTACGTTGTTTAGTGTGCGATAGTCCACGCACATCCGCAGCTCCCCTGTCTTTTTCTTCACAAAGAGGACCGGTGCAGCGTAAGGTGACACCGACGGTCTGATGAACCCCTGCTCTGTCAGCTCCTCCAACTGCTTCTTCAGCTCACCCAGCTCATTATCGCTCATGCGATAAGTAGCTTGTACCGTTGGAGTTGCTCCCGGAACCAGATCAATTTTGTGGTCGATGTTCCGCTTCGGTGGTAAACCTTTTGGCAGCTCAGCAGGAAACACGTCGTTGTAGCTGTCCAACACTCCCTTGACGCCTTCCGACAGCTCTGCTGCTCTCTCTCCGGTTGCTTTGTCTCTGCTGCCAACACTTCCACCTCTTCGGCTGCTACCTTTTGCCGCATCCACACAAGGTACACTTGATCCCCCTTGCGCTGACAGCGCTTCAGCTGCACGTAACTCAACTGCGGCACCTTGCCTGCCTTGGAGTTCTCCTCCTCTGCCCACAACAACAAAATGATTTGCTCTCCGCATTTCTTCACTTTCACCTGGCTGCGCACCCAATCCACAGCAGGATTCCACCGGTGCAGCCAGTCACGCCCCAAAATGGCGTTGTAGGTGTCCATCGGGCACGTGCGAAAGTTCACATCGCACGATAGCTTGCCTAGATAGATCCTTAGAGGCTTCAGAGGCAGTCCGCACTCCAGCTCCCCTTGCACCAACTTGGCCGTAGTTGGCTTCCCGGGTAGCCGTGCAAGCCCAAACCTCTCTACAAGCTCGTCGCTAAAGAATGAGTGCGACGCGCCGCAATCAAGTAATGCTTTAATCTGCCGGCGAGTATGGCGTCCCTTGCCGTCTGTAGAACCAGCCGATAAAATTTCGGCTTTCAGGAGGATCCCCGGAACGCTCCCGCTTCCTTCGCTCCGCAGCAATACACTTGGCAGCTCCCTAGTTGTCGAAGGACTTTCGGGGCTGGTGTTCGCTGATGCGGACGAAGCTTTCCCAGCAGATGGCCTTCCGCCACTCACTGCTGGTTGCCGTTTCCCTGCTGCTTCTTCTTGAAATCCTTCTTGTGGTGCCCAGGCTTCCCGCAGATCCAGCAGTTCCCACCACGCGGTTTGCTCTGCTGCTGGCCTCCTTGCACTGCGTCAATCTCCATGAGGTCAGCTTGTTGGTGCTGTGCTCAACGCTGAAAATTCTCTTGCTTCTCACATAAACCCCCTCGATGGTAGCGTAGCGCGTCAACGCGCTCAGCAGTGGCTACCATCGCCTGGAACTCCGTGATTCCGCTAAGTGCCAGCGTGCGCTGAATTTCTGCCTTCAAACCGTCATGGTACTTGTCTGCCATCTCCGGCTCGCTCATGTCGTCGATCTCCGAGCACAACGCCAAGAAACGGTGTGTGTACTCCTGCACCGAGCCGATTTGCTTCAGCTGCTTCAACTTCTTACGTGCGACCATGGAGGCGTTCACGAGATCAAATCGATCTCTGATGGCTTGCTCGAACTACTCCCATGTCGTCGGCACGCGCGCTCCAGCTTGCCCCGCGCCTGGCTGCCACAACACGGCATGTTGCACAGCTGCATTCCCACCTCCACCTCGAGTGGCCAGCATATTCAGCTGCCTCCACCACTCCAATGCTGCTCGGCGTAGCAGTGTCACCGCGAATGACACACGCACAGCATCGTCCTCTGGAGGGTGACCCAGAGCCCCAAAGTAGCTGTTCATCGCAAACAACCAGGTCCGAACGCTCGCTCCCTTGATAGAGGGATTGAACGCTTCCGGAGCCTTTGGCTTTGGTCTCGGCGGACTCCTTGACCGGCCCGCCCCAACCTGTCCAGCGTGAGTCTCGTCCCGCAGGTCAGCCATCTGCCGATTGAGCCGCTCGTTCTCCAGCTTGAGGGCTCCCAGCTGCCCTACGATCTGTTGCAGGGCCTGCTCCATGGCTCTAGATAGATTTGAGCCACTGGAGATCCTTCGAAAAGTTTTGGCAGCGTTTCGGCAGCGATCGAAAACTTTCCGGCAGCAATTTGGTAGTCCGGGACGAAACTCTGAGCTCTTCGAAGTGCGTGGGAGTCACCCGTCATCTCCCGCGCACGCACGGTAGGCCGTGTGGACGCTCTGGAAATGTAGAAAAACTTCCAGAAGTTGGCTCGTGCGTTGGCTTCGAAGTCTGGTCCAGCAATCTCCCTCTCGATCAGCCTCGACGTTGTCCGGCGTAGTCCGTGCCTTAGCTCCTTAAAGTTTCGCGAGCTCTGACAACGCTTTCGCCCAACGCGTGGCTCTGGCTCTGATACCAGATGTGAGAGTGGGTGCTCTCTAGAGGTTTAGCCTTCGTGTGTGAAGAGCACAGTCGCAGCGGAAAGATAGACTTGGAGATTTCTGGAAGCCAGAGCTGGAAAATACAGGTTAATGAGATTGAACTGAGTACAGGGAATTTACACTGTCTGGCTGGCTAGCCAAGGTCTCAGCCTACTGCTTTCCTAGCTTGCTATGACAAGCTACTTGCACCTGAACTCGGTGCTCTGCTTGCACCTGAACCTGGTGCTCTACTTGCACCTAATGTCTAGTGCGAGAAGTCC
>SZWC01005147.1:83857-103521 GCA_023375785.1 Penium margaritaceum
GTCGTCACTCGCTCGCTAGCTACTCCTCCCCTCGCATCCGCGAGCTGTTGGGGTCGAGTCGGACCTTCGGACGTATTTCCGATAAACGGAAAATACCCCGAGTGCACCCCAAACCCAGGTAAGACCCCGAGTATGCCAGAAAAAGAGGGGCACTTTGTTACAAAGCACGTGTCTGTGCGTGCAAGTGTGTGTGAGTATGTGTATGTACATGAAAGTACGTGTACGTGTGTGTAAGTGCGTGTGAGTGCGTGTAAGAACGTGTAAGTGCGTGTAACTGTATGTAAGTGTGTGTAATTGCGTGTAAGTATGTGTGAGTGTGTGTAACTATATGTAAGTCCGTGTAAATTCGTGTAAATGCGTGTGAGTATGTGCAAGTGCGTGTAAGTGCGTGTAAGTGCGTGTAAGTATTTGTAAGTGCGTGTAAGTGTGTATAAGTGCACGTATGCACGTGGAAGTGCGTATAAGTGTGTGTAAGGATGTGTAAGTGTGTGTGAGTGCGTGTAAATGTATATTAGTGTTTTTAAGTACGTGTAAATCCGTGTAAGTCCATACACATGTGTGTAAATGTGTGTTGGTGGGTGTAAGTGCGTGTGAGTGCGTGTAAGTGTGTGTAAATGTGTATAAGTGTATGTAAGTGCGTGTAAGTGCATGTAAGTGTATGTGAGTCTCTAAGTACGTGTGAGTGCGTGTCAGTGTGTGCAAGTGCGTGTAAGTGTGTGTAAGTGTGTGTAAGTACATGTAAGTGCGTCTAACTACGTGTAAGTGCGTGTAAGTAAGTGTAAGTGTGTGTAAGTACGTATAAGTGCGTTGAAGTATGTGTAAGTGTGTGTATGTGCATGTAAGTGCGTGTGAGTGTGTATGTGTGTGTAAGTGCGTATAAGTTTGTGTAAGTGTGTGTGACTATGTGTAAGTGTATGTAAGTGCGTGTAAGTGCGTGGAAGTGTGTGTAAGTCCGTATTAGTGTATGTAAGTGCGTGTAAGTGTGTGCAAGTGCGTGTAAGTGCGTGTGAGTACGTGCAAGTGCGAATGAGTGTGTGTAAGTACGTGTAAGTGTGTATAAGTGTGTGTAAGTACGTGTAAGTGCGTATAGGTATGTGTTAGTGCATGTACAAGTGTGTAAGTGCGTGTAAGTACGTGTAAGTACGTGTAAATGTATGTGAGTGCATGTAAGTGTGTTTAAGTGCGTGCGATTGCGTGTAAATGCATGTGAGTATGTGTAAGTACGTGTAAGTGCGTGTAAGTACGTGTAAGTATGTGTAAGTACGTATAAGTGCATGTAAGTATGTGTGAGTGCGTCTAAGTATGTGTAAGTGCGTGTAAGTACGTGCAAGTGTATGTAAGTACATATAAGTGTGTGGAAGTGTGTGTGAGTGCATGTTAGTGCGTGTAAGAGTGTGTAAGTACCGGTAAGTGTGTGTGCATGTGTGTAAGTATGTGTAAGTGCGTGTAAGTGCGTGTAAGTACGTGTAAGTGCGTGTAAGTGTGTGTAAGTGTGTGTATGTACGTGAAAGTGCGTGTAAGTATGTGAAAGTGTGTGTAAGTGCGAGAAAGTGTAAGTGTGGGTAAGTGCGTGTGAGTGTGTTTAAGTGCGTATAAGTGTGTGTACATTTGTGTAAGTTTGTGTGAGTGCGTGTAAGTGTGTGTAAGTACGTGTAAGTATGTGTAAGTACGTGTAATTGCGTGTGAGTGTGTGTAAGTATGTGTAAGTATGTAGAAATGTGTGTAAGTACGTGTAAATGTGTGTGAGTGTATGTAAGTGCGTTTGAGTGCGTGTAAGTACATTTGAGTGCGTTTAAGTACGTATAAGTACGTGTAAGTGCGTGTTAGTGCGTGTAAGTGCGTGTATAGCTGTCTTAGTGCGTGCAAGTACGTGTAAGTATGTGTACATGCGTATGAGTGCGTGTAAGTGTGTATGAGTGGGTGTAAGTACGTGTGAGTGCATGTAAGTGTGTGTAAGTGCATGTAAGTGTGTCTAAGTTCATGTAAGTGTGTCTATTTGCGTGTAAGTACGTGTAAGTACGTGTAAATGCGTGTGAGTACGTGTAAGTACTTATGAGTGCGTGTAAGTGTGTATACGTTTGTTCAAGTGTGTGTAAGTCCATGTAAGTGTATGTAATTACGTGTAAGTGCATGTGAGTGCGTGTCAGTGTGTGTAAATGCGTGTAAGTGTGTGTAAGTGTGTGTAAGTACGTGTAAGTGTGTGTGGGTGTGTAAGTGCATGTGAGTGCGTGTAAGTGTGTGTAAGTGCGTGTAAGTATGTGTTTGTGCGTGTATGTGCGTGTAAGTGCGTGTAAGTGCGTGTAAGTACATGTAAGTGCGTGTAAGTGGGTATAAGTGTATGTAAGTGGGTGTAAGTGCGTGTAAGTGCATGGAAGTACGTGTAAGTGTGTGTTTGTGCGTGTATGTGTGTGTGAGTGTGTGTGTGTGTCAGTACGTATAAGTATTTGTAAGTTTGTGTAAGTATGTGTGAGTACGTGTAAGTGTGTGTAAGTGCGTATAAGTACGTGTAAGTGCGTGTAAGTCCGTGTATGTGTGTGCAAGTATGTGTAAGTGCATGTAAGTGTGTGTATGTTTGTGTAAGTTCGTGTGAGCATGTGTAAGTGTGTAGAAGTGTTATGTAAGTACGTGTAAGTGTGTGTGAGTACGTGTAAGTGTGTATAAGTCCGTGTAAGTGCGTGTAAGTCCGTGTAAGTCCGTCTACGTGCGTGTAGGTGTATGGAAGTACGTATAAGTGTCTGTAGGTGTGTGTAAGTGCATGCAAGTAGGTGTAAGTGTTTGTAAATGTGTGTGAGTACGTGTAAGTGTGTATGAGTACATGTGAGTGCGTGAAAGTGTATGTAAGATCATGTAAGTGCGTGTAAATGTGTGTAAGTACGTGTGAGTGTGTGTTAGTGGGTATAAGTGCGTGTTAGTACGTGTTGGTATGTGTAAGTGCGTGTAAATGCGTTTAAGTGTATGTGAGTGTGTGTGAGTGTGTATAAGTCCCTGTAAGTGCGTGTGAGTGCGTGTAAGTGCGTGTAAGTGTGAGTAAGTGCGTGCAAGTATGTGCAAGTGCGTAAAAGTGCGTGTTAGTGCGTGAGAGTGTCTGTAACTGTGTGTAAGTGCGTGTGAGAATGTGTAAGTTCGTGTACGTGTGTGTGAGTGCGTGTAAGTATATGTATGTACATGTAAGTACGTGTAAGTACGTGTAAGTGCATGTAAGTGTGTGTAACTGCGTGTAAGTGCGAGTAAGTGTGTGTAAGTGCGTGTAAGTGCGTGTGAGTGCCTGTAAGTGTGTGTGAGTATGTGTAAGTGCGTGTGAGTACATGTAAGTACGTGTAAGTTTGTATAAGTGTGTGTAAGTGTGTGTAAGTGCATGTAAGTGTGTGTGAGTGTGTGTAAGTGCGTGTACGTATGTGTAAGTCCGTGTAAGTACGTGTGAGTGCGTGGGAGTGTGTGTAAGTACGTATAAGTGCTTGTAAGTGCGTGTAAGTATGTATAAGTGCATGTAAGTGCGTGGAAGTGCGTGTAAGTACGTGTAAGTATGTGGAAGTACGTGTGAGTTCTTGTAAGTGCGTGTGAGTGCATCTAAGTGCGTGTAAGTACGTGTAAGTGCCTGTAAGTACGTGTCAGTGTGTGTAAGCACGTGTAAGTGCATGTGGGTGGGTATGAGTGCGTGCTAGTGCGTGTAAGTGTGTGTAAGTGCATGTATGTGCGTGTATGTGCGTGTAAATGCGTGTGAGTGTGTGTTACTGCGTGTGAGTGCGTATAAGTGCGCGTAAGTGCGTTTAAGTGTGTGCAAGTGCGTGTAAGTACATGTAAGTGATTATAGGTGTGTGAAAGTGCATATAAGTACGTGTAAGTGCGTGTAAGTGCGTGTAAGTACGTTTTAGTGCGTGTAAGTGTGTGTAAGTGCATGTATGTGCGTGTATGTGCGTGTAAATGCGTGTGAGTGTGTGTTACTGCGTGTGAGTGCGTATAAGTGCGCGTAAGTGCGTTTAAGTGTGTGCAAGTGCGTGTAAGTACATGTAAGTGATTATAGGTGTGTGAAAGTGCATATAAGTACGTGTAAGTGCGTGTAAGTGCGTGTAAGTACGTTTTAGTGCGTGTAAGTGTATGTAAGTGTGTGTAAGTGCATGCAAATGTGTGCAAGTGCGTGTGAGTGCGTCTAAGTATGTGTAAGTGCGTGTAAGTGCGTGTAAGTGTGTGGAAGTGTGTGTAAGTGCGTGTAAGTGTATATAAGTGTGTGTAAATGTGTGTGAGTGACTGTAAGTACGTTTGAGTGTGTGTAAGTGCGTGTGAGTGCGTGTAAGTGCATGTAAGTGCGTGTAAGTGCCTGTAAGTGCGTGTAAGTGCGTATAAGTACGTGTAATTGCGTGTAAGTGTGTGCAAGTACGTGTAAGTGTATGTATGTACGTGTAATTGTGTGCAAGTGTGTATAAGTGTGTGTAAGTGCCTGTTTGTGTGTGCAAGTGCGTGTAAGTACGGATAAGTGCGTGTGAGTTTGTGCAAGTGTGTGTGTGAGTGTGTGAGGGCGTGTAAGTGCGTGTAAGTGAGTGTATGTGCGTGTAAGTACATGTAAGTGCCTATAAGTGCGTGTAAATGCACGAGTGCGTGTAAGTGCGTGTGACTGTATGTGTGTTTAAGTATGTCTAATTGCGTGTAAGTGCATGTACATGTATGTGAGTGTGTGTAAGTGTTTGCGAATGTGTGTAAGTACGTGTGAGTGCGTGTAAGTGAGTGTAAGTCCGTGGAAGTGCGTGTAAGTGTGTGTAAGTATGTGTAAGTGCGTGTAAGTACATGTAAGTGCCTGTAAGTGCGTGTAAGTACATGTAAGTGCCTGTAAGTGCGTGTAAGTACATGTAAGTGCCTGTAAGTGCGTGTAAGTACATGTAAGTGCCTGTAAGTGCGTGTAAGTACATGTAAGTGCCTGTAAGTGCGTGTAAGTACATGTAAGTGCCTGTAAGTGCGTGTAAGTACATGTAAGTGCCTGTAAGTGCGTGTAAGTACATGTAAGTGCCTGTAAGTGCGTGTAAGTACATGTAAGTGCCTGTAAGTGCGTGTAAGTACATGTAAGTGCCTGTAAGTGCGTGTAAGTACATGTAAGTGCCTGTAAGTGCGTGTAAGTACATGTAAGTGCCTGTAAGTGCGTGTAAGTACATGTAAGTGCCTGTAAGTGCGTGTAAGTACATGTAAGTGCCTGTAAGTGCGTGTAAGTACATGTAAGTGCCTGTAAGTGCGTGTAAGTACATGTAAGTGCCTGTAAGTGCGTGTAAGTACATGTAAGTGCCTGTAAGTGCGTGTAAGTACATGTAAGTGCCTGTAAGTGCGTGTAAGTACATGTAAGTGCCTGTAAGTGCGTGTAAGTACATGTAAGTGCCTGTAAGTGCGTGTAAGTACATGTAAGTGCCTGTAAGTGCGTGTAAGTACATGTAAGTGCCTGTAAGTGCGTGTAAGTACATGTAAGTGCCTGTAAGTGCGTGTAAGTACATGTAAGTGCCTGTAAGTGCGTGTAAGTACATGTAAGTGCCTGTAAGTGCGTGTAAGTACATGTAAGTGCCTGTAAGTGCGTGTAAGTGCATGTACATGTATGTGAGTGTGTGTAAGTGTTTGCGAATGTGTGTAAGTACGTGTGAGTGCGTGTAAGTGAGTGTAAGTCCGTGGAAGTGCGTGTAAGTGTGTGTAAGTATGTGTGCGTATAAGCCTGTCTAAGTGCGTGTAAGTGCATTTAAGTACGTGTGAGTGCGTGAAAGTACATGTGAGTGTGTGTAAGTGCGTGTGAGTGCGTTTAAGTGTGTGTAAGTATGTGTAAGTTCGTGTAAGTGTGTCTGAGTGCATGTGAGTACGTGTGAATGCGTGTAAGTACGTGTAAGTGAGTGTAAGTCCATGTAAGTGCCTGTGAGTGCGTGTAAGTGCATGTAAGTGCGTGTAATTGTGTGTGAGTGCGTGTAAGTACGCGTAAGTGCGTGGAAGTGTGTGTAAGTGTGTGTAAGTGCGTGTAAATGCCTTTGAGTGCGTGTAAGTACGTGGAAGTGCATGTAAGTGCATGTAAGTGCATGCAAATGCGTGTAAATGTGTGTGAGTATGTGTAAGTGCGTGTGAGTACTTGTAAGTGCGTGTGAGTGCGTGTAAGTGTGTGTAAGTACGTGTAAGTGCCTGTAAGTGCGTGTAAGTGCGTGTAAGTGCGTGTAGGTACGTGTAGGTGCGTGGAAGTGCATGTAAGTGCGTGTAAATGTGTGTATGTACATATAAGTATGTGTAAGTGCGTGTAAGTGTTTTTAAGTGCGTGTAACAATGTGTAACTTCGTGTAACTGTGTGTAAGTGTGTGTGAGGCGGTGAAAGTGTGTCTAAGTGCGTGTAAGTACATGTAAGTGCGTGTACATGTGTGTCAGTACGTCTAAGTGCGTATGAATGCGTGTAAGTGCATATGAGTGCATGTAAGTGTCTATAAGTCTGTGTATGTACGTGTAAGTGCGTGTAAGTGCGTGTAAGTGTGTGTTAGTGTGTCTAAGTTTGTGTAAGTGTGTGTAAGTGTGTGTGAGTGCGTGTAAGTGCGTGTGAGTGTGTGAAAGTGCGTGTGAGTACGTTTAAGTGTATATAAGTACGTGTAAGTACGTGTAAGTGCATGTGAGTACGTGTGAATGTGTATAAGTGCGTATAAGTGTGTGTAAGTCTGTGTAAGTACGTGTGAGTGCCTGTAAGTAAGTATAAATGTGTGTAAGTTTGTGTAAGTGTGTGTAAGTGCGTGTAATTGCGTGTGAGTGTGTGTAAGTGCGTGTAAGTGCGTGAAAGTGTGTGTAAGTACGTATATGTGTGTAAGTGTGTAAGTGCGTATAAGTATGTGGAACTGTGTGTAAGTAGATGAAAGTGCGTGTAAGTACATGTAAATGTGTGTGAGTGTGTGTAAGTGTGTGTGAGTATGTGTAAGTGCGTATGAGTGCGTGTAAGTGCGTGTAAGTACGTATAAGTGCCTGTAAGTGCGTGTGAGTATGTGTAAGTACGTGTAAGTGCATGTGAGTGTGTGTAAGTGCGTGTAAGTGCGTGTACGTTCTTGTAAGTGTGCGTAAGTGCATGTAAGTACGTGTAGATGCGTGTGATAGCATGTAAGTGCATGTGAGTGTGCATAAGTGTATCTAAGTGCGTGTAAGTGTGTGGAAGTGCGTGTACATGCGTGTAAGTGTGTGTAAGTGCGTGTGAGTGCGTGTAAGTGCGTACGAGTGCGTGTAAGTGTGTGTAAGTCCATGTAAGTGCGTGTAAGTGTGTCTATGTGCGTGTAAGTGCGTGTGAGTTTGTGTCAATGTGTGTGAGTGCGTGTAACTATGTGTGAGTCCGTATAAGTGCATGTGAGTGCGTGTAAATGCGTATAAGTGCGTGTAGTGCGTGTAAGTGTGCGTGAGTGCGTGTGAGTGTGTGTGAGTGTGTGCAAGTGTGTGTAAGTGTACGTAAGTCTGTGTAAGTGTGTGTGAGTGCGTGTAAGTGCATGTAAGTACGTGTAAGTGTGTGTAAGTGTGTGTAAGTGCGTATGAGTGCCTGTAAGTACGTTTAAGTACGTTTAAGTGTATGTAAGTGCGTGTAAGTGCTTGTAAGTGCGTGTATGTGTGTATTAGTGCTTGTCAGTCCGTGTAAGTGTGTGTAAGGGCAAGTGAGTGCATGTGAGTGCATGGAAGTATGTGTAAGTAGGTGTAAGTGTATGTAAGTGTGTGTAAGTCTGTGTAAGTGCATGTAAGTGTGCGAAAGTGTGTGTGAGTGCGTGTGAGTGTGCGTAAGTACGTGTAAGTGTGGGTAAGTGCGTGTAAGTGCATGTGAGTGCATGTGAGTGCGTTAAAGTGCATGCAAGTACGTGTAAGTGTGTGCAAGTACGTGTAAGTGCGTGTAAGTGTGTGTAAGTACGTGTAAGTACGTGTAAGTGCGTGTAAGTGCGTGTAAGTGCATGTGAGTACGTGTGAGTGCGTGTAAGTGTGTGTAAGTGCGTGTAAGTCCGTGTAAGTGCGTACGAGTACGTGCAAGTCTGTGTAAGTGCGTGTAAGTATGTGTAAGTATGTGTAAGTGCGTGTAAGTGCGTGTAAGTGCGTGTAAGTGCGTGTGAGTATGTGTAAGTGTGTGAAAGTGTGTTTAAGTGCGTGTAATGCCGTGTAAGTGCGTGTAAGTGCGTGTAAGTGCATGTGAGTACGTGTAAGTGCGTGTAAATGTGTATGAGTGCGTGTAAGTGCGTGTAAGTTCGTGTATGTGCGGGAAAGTGCGTATATATGCGTGTGAGTGCGTGTAAGTACTTGTGAGTGTGTGTAAGCACCTACAAGTGCCTGTAAGTGCGTGTGCGTGCGTGTAAGTGCGTGTAAGTTCGTGTATGTGCGGGAAAGTGCGTATATATGCGTGTGAGTGCGTGTAAGTACTTGTGAGTGTGTGTAAGCACCTACAAGTGCCTGTAAGTGCGTGTGCGTGCGTGTAAGTGCGTGTAAGTTCGTGTATGTGCGGGAAAGTGCGTATATATGCGTGTGAGTGCGTGTAAGTACTTGTGAGTGTGTGTAAGCACCTACAAGTGCCTGTAAGTGCGTGTGCGTGCGTGTAAGTGCGTGTAAGTTCGTGTATGTGCGGGAAAGTGCGTATATATGCGTGTGAGTGCGTGTAAGTACTTGTGAGTGTGTGTAAGCACCTACAAGTGCCTGTAAGTGCGTGTGCGTGCGTGTAAGTGCGTGTAAGTTCGTGTATGTGCGGGAAAGTGCGTATATATGCGTGTGAGTGCGTGTAAGTACTTGTGAGTGTGTGTAAGCACCTACAAGTGCCTGTAAGTGCGTGTGCGTGCGTGTAAGTGCGTGTAAGTTCGTGTATGTGCGGGAAAGTGCGTATATATGCGTGTGAGTGCGTGTAAGTACTTGTGAGTGTGTGTAAGCACCTACAAGTGCCTGTAAGTGCGTGTGCGTGCGTGTAAGTGCGTGTAAGTTCGTGTATGTGCGGGAAAGTGCGTATATATGCGTGTGAGTGCGTGTAAGTACTTGTGAGTGTGTGTAAGCACCTACAAGTGCCTGTAAGTGCGTGTGCGTGCGTGTAAGTGCGTGTAAGTTCGTGTATGTGCGGGAAAGTGCGTATATATGCGTGTGAGTGCGTGTAAGTACTTGTGAGTGTGTGTAAGCACCTACAAGTGCCTGTAAGTGCGTGTGCGTGCGTGTAAGTGCGTGTAAGTTCGTGTATGTGCGGGAAAGTGCGTATATATGCGTGTGAGTGCGTGTAAGTACTTGTGAGTGTGTGTAAGCACCTACAAGTGCCTGTAAGTGCGTGTGCGTGCGTGTAAGTGCGTGTAAGTTCGTGTATGTGCGGGAAAGTGCGTATATATGCGTGTGAGTGCGTGTAAGTACTTGTGAGTGTGTGTAAGCACCTACAAGTGCCTGTAAGTGCGTGTGCGTGCGTGTAAGTGCGTGTAAGTTCGTGTATGTGCGGGAAAGTGCGTATATATGCGTGTGAGTGCGTGTAAGTACTTGTGAGTGTGTGTAAGCACCTACAAGTGCCTGTAAGTGCGTGTGCGTGCGTGTAAGTGCGTGTAAGTTCGTGTATGTGCGGGAAAGTGCGTATATATGCGTGTGAGTGCGTGTAAGTACTTGTGAGTGTGTGTAAGCACCTACAAGTGCCTGTAAGTGCGTGTGCGTGCGTGTAAGTGCGTGTAAGTTCGTGTATGTGCGGGAAAGTGCGTATATATGCGTGTGAGTGCGTGTAAGTACTTGTGAGTGTGTGTAAGCACCTACAAGTGCCTGTAAGTGCGTGTGCGTGCGTGTAAGTGCGTGTAAGTTCGTGTATGTGCGGGAAAGTGCGTATATATGCGTGTGAGTGCGTGTAAGTATGTGTAAGTCCATGTAAGTGCGTATGAGTACGTGTAAGTGTGTGTAAGTGTGGGTAAGTGCGTGTAAGTGCATGTGAGTACGTGTAAGTGCGTGTAAATGTGTATGAGTGCGTGTAAGTGCGTGTGAGTGTGGGTGAGTGCGTATAAATGCATATAAGTGCGTGTAAGTAGGGGTAACATTGTGTAAGTACGTATAAGTACGTGTAAGTGCGTGTAAATGTGTATGAGTGCGTGCAAGTGCGTGTGAGTGCGTGTAAGTACTTGTGAGTGTGTGTAAGCACCTACAAGTGCCTGTAAGTGCGTGTGCGTGCGTGTAAGTGCGTGTAAGTGCGTGTAAATATGTGTATGTGCGTGTAAGCATGTGTAAGCGTGTGTAAGTGCGTGTAAGTATGTAAAAGTGTGGATAAGTGCGTTTGAGTGTGTGTAAGTACGTGTAAGTACGTGTAACTTTGTGTAAGTGTGTGTGAGTGCGTGTAAGTACGTGTAAGTGCGTGTAAGTACGTGTAAGTGTGTGTAAGTGTGTAAAAGTGCATATAATGACGTGTAAGTACGTGTAAATTTTTATGAGTGCGTGTAGGTACGTGTGAGTATGTGTAAGTGCGTGTGAGTGGGTGGAAGTGTTTGTATGTATGTGTATATGTGTGTGAGTGTGTGCAAGTGCGTTTGACTGCATGTAAGTGTGTGTGACTGCGTGTAAGTGCTTGTAAGTATGCATAACTTCCTGTAAGTGCGTATGAGTGTGTGTAAGTGTGTGTAAGTGTGTGTAAGTGTGTGTATGTACGTATAAGTACGTGTAAGTATGTGTAAGTGTATGTAAGTTTGTGGAACTATGTGTAAGTGTGCGTAAGTGTGTGTAAGTGTGTGTAAGTGTGGGTAAGTGCGTGGGAGTACGTGTAAGTACATGTGAGTTTGTTTAAGTGTGTCTTTGTATGTGTAGGTACGTGTAAGTACATGTAAGTACCTGTAAGTGCGTGAAAGTGCGTGCAAGTGAGTGTAAGTATGTATAAATAAGTGTGTTGTGTATAAATTCATGTGAGTGTGTGTAAGTGCGTGTGAGTACGTGTAAGCATGTGTAAGTGTGTGTAATATGTGTAAGTGTGTGTGAAAACGTATTAATATGTATAAGTGCGTGTGAGTGCGTGTAAGTGAGTGTAAGTGCGTGTAAGTACGTGTAAGTCCGTGTAAGTCCGTGTAAGTGGGTGTAAGTGTGTGTAAGTGTGTGTAAGTACGTGTACGTGCATGTAAGTGCATGTAAGTGTGTGTAACTGCGTGTGATTACGTGTAAGTGTGTGTGAGTGTGTGTGAGTACGTGTAAGTGTATGTAAGTGCGTGTAAACATGTGTAAGTGTGTGTAAGTGCATGTAAGTCAGTGTAAGTGCGTGTAAGTACGTCTAAGTGTGTGTGAGTGTGTGTAAGTGCGTATAAATGTGTGTAAGTGCGTGTAAGTACATGTGAGTGTGTGTAAGTCTGTGTAAGTAAGTGTGAGTGCGTGTGAGTGCGTGTAAGTGCGTGTAAGTGCGTGTAAGTTCGTGTATGTACGGGAAAGTGCGTATATATGCGTGTGAGTGCCTGTAAGTGTGTGTAAGTGTGTGTGAGTGCGTGTAAGTGCGTGTGAGTGTATGTGAGTGCATGTAAGTACATGTAATTGCATGTAAGTACGTAAAAGCACGTATAAGTGTGTGTAAGTACGTGTATATGTGTGTGAGTGCATGTAAGTGCGTGTGAGTGTGTGTAAGTGCGTGTGAGTGTGTGTAAGTCTGTGTATGTATGTGTAAGTCCGTGGAAGTGCGTATGAGTACGTGTAAGTATGTGCAAGTGCATGTAAGTGCGTGTAAGTGTGTGTAAGTGTGCGTAAGTGTGTGAAAGTGCGTGTAAGTGTGTGTGAGTGCGTGTAAGTACGTGTGAGTGCGTGTAAGTGCGTGTAAGTGCGTGAGAGTGTGTGTAAGTGCGTGTAAGTGCGTGTAAGTGTGTGTGAGTGTGTAAGTGCGTGTGAGTGCATGTAAGTGTGTGTAAGTGTGTATAAGTGTGTGTAAGTGTGTGTAAGTGTGTGCAAGTGCTTGTAAGTGCATGTAAGTGCGTTTGAGTATGTGTAAGTGTGTGTAAGTGCGTGGAAGTGTGTGTAAGTGTGTGTAATTGCGTGTAAGTGCATGTAAGTGCGTGTAAGTGTGTATGAGTGTGTGTATGTGTGTGTATGTGCGTGTAAGTACGTGTAAGTGTGTGTTAGTACGTGTAAGTTTGTATAAGGCTGTGCAAGTGCGGGTACGTGTGTGTGAGTATGTGTAAGTGCGTGCAAGTGCGTGTAAGTTCGTGTAAGTGTGCGTTAGTGTGTATAACTGTGTATAAGTGCATGTAAGTGCGTGTAAGTGTGTGTATGTGCGTGTAAGTTTGTGTAAGTGCGTGTAAGTGCGTGTAAGTGCGTGCATGTGCGAGTAAATGCGTGTGAGTGCGTGTAAGTATGTGTGTGTACGTGTAAATGCGTGTAAGTGTGTCTAAGTGCGTTTAAGTGCGTGTAAGTGTGTGTAAATGTGTGTTAGTGTGTACAAGTGCGTGTGAGTGCGTGTAAGTGCGTGTGAGTGCGTGTGAGTGCATATAAGTGTGTTTAACTTCCTCTAAGTGCAAGTGAGTGTGTGTAAGTGCATGTAAGTGTGTGTAAGTGCGTGTAAGTGTGTGTAAATATGTGTAAGTGCATGTAAGTATGAATATGTGTCTGTAAGTGTGTGTAAGTGTGTGTAAGTGTGGGTAAGTGCATGTGAGTGCGTATAAGTACGAGTAAGATTGTAAAAGTGTATGTGAGTGCGTATAAGTGTGTGTAAGTATGTGTAAGTACGTATAAGTGCGTGTAAGTGCATGCAAATATGTGTAAGTACGTGTAAGTAGGTGTAAGTGTGTGTAAATGTGTGTGAGTGCGTGTAAGTGCGTGTGAGTATGTGTAAGTGTATACAAGTGCATGTACGTTTGTGTAAATGTGTGTGAGTGCGTGTAAGTGCGTGTAAGTACATGTGAGTGCGTGTGAGTACGTGAGTGTGTATAAGTGTGTGGTAGTGCGTGTAAGTGCGTGTAAGTCCGTGTAGGTGCGTGTAAGTGCGTGTAAGTGTGTATAAGTACATGTAAGTGCGTGTACGTGTGTGTACGTGTGTGTAAATGCGTATGAGTGTGTGTAGGTGTGTGTGAGTGTGTGTGAGTATGTGTACGTGTTTAAAAGTGAATTTAAGTGTGTGTAAGTGTGTATAAGTACGTGTAAGTGCGTGTAAGTGCGTGTAAGTACGTTTAAGTACGTGTAAGTGCATGTCTGTGTGTGTAAGTGCGTGTAAATGCGTATTAGTACATGTAAGTGCGTGTAAGTGCGTGTAAGTCCGTGTAACTATGTGTGAATGCGTATAAGTGCGTGTAAGTGTCTACAAGTGCGTGTAAGAGCATGTAAATGCGTGAAAGTACGAATAAGTGCGTGTGAGTGTGTGTAAGTGTGTGTAAGTACGTGTGAGTGTGTGTAAGTTTGTGTGAGTGTGTGTGAGTGCATGTGAGTGAGTGAAAGTACGTGTAAGTGCGTGCAAGTGTGTGTAAGTGTGTGTAAGTGCGTGTAAGTGTGTGTAAATGTGTATGAGTGTGTGTAAGTGTGTGTGAGTCCGTGTAAGTGTGTGTGAGTACGTGTAAGTGTGTATAAGTGCATGTAAGTGTATGCAAGTGCGTGTAAGTGTGTGTAAGTACGTAGAAGTGTGTGTACATGAGTGGAAGTGCGTGTAAGTGCGTGTGAGGGTGTGTGAGTATGTGCAAGTGTGTGCAGTTCATGTAAGTGCGTGTAAGTACATGTAAGTGTGTGTAAGTACGTGGAAGTGCGTGTAAGTGTGTGTGAGTGCGTGCGAGTGTGTGTTAGTGTGTGTGAGTACATGTAAGTGTGTGTAAGTCCGTGTAAGTGCATGTAAATACGTGTAAGTGCATGTAAGTATGTACAAGTGCGTGTAAGTACGTGTAAGTGCGTGTAAGTACGTGTAAGTGCGTGTAAATGTGTGTGAGTGGGTGTAAGTGTGTGTGAGTGTGTGTAAGTGTGTGTAAGTGCGTGTAAGAGTGTGTACGTTTGTGTAAGTACTTGTAAGTGTTTGTAAGTGCATGTAAGTTTGTGTAAGTGTGTGTAAGTGTGTGGTAGTGCGTGTAAGTGCGTATAAATAGGTGTAAGTGTGTGTAAGTGTGTGTAAGTGCGTGTGAGTGCGTCTAAGTATGTGTAAGTGCGTGTAAGTGGGTGTAAGTACGTGGAAGTGCGTTGAAGTGTGTGAAAGTATGTGTAAATGTGTGTGAGTGCGTGTAAGTACGTGTGAGTGCTTGTAAGTGTGTGTGAGTCTGTGTAAGTGCATGTAAGTGCGTGTAAGTGTGTGTAAGTGCGTGTAAGTACGTGTAAGTGCGTGTAAGTACGTGTAAGTGCGTGTAAGTACGTGTAAGTGCGTGTAAGTACGTGTAAGTGCGTGTAAGTACGTGTAAGTGCGTGTAAGTACGTGTAAGTGCGTGTAAGTACGTGTAAGTGCGTGTAAATGTGTGTGAGTGCGTGTAAGTACGTGTGAGTGCGTGTAAGTGTGTGTAAGTGCGTGTGAGTGCGTCTAAGTATGTGTAAGTGCGTGTAAGTGGGTGTAAGTACGTGGAAGTGCGTTGAAGTGTGTGAAAGTATGTGTAAATGTGTGTGAGTGCGTGTAAGTACGTGTGAGTGCTTGTAAGTGTGTGTGAGTCTGTGTAAGTGCATGTAAGTGCGTGTGATTGTGTGTAAGTGCTTGTAAGTGTGTGTAAGTGCGTGAAAGTACGTGCAAGTATGTATAAGTGTGTGTATGTACGTGTGAGTGCATGTAAGTGTCTGTAAGTGTGTGTAAGTGTGTGTAAGTGCGTATGAGTGCACGTAAGTGTGTGTAAGTATGTGTAAGTGTGTGAAAGTATGTGTAAGTACGCGTGCGTGCGTGTAAGTGCGTGTGAGTGCGTGTAAGTATGTGTGAGTATGTATAGGTGCGTGTAAGTACGTTTAAGTACGTGTAAGTACATGTGAGTGCATGTGAGTGCCTGTGAGTGTGTGTAAGTGTGTCTATGTGCTTGTAAGTTCATGTAAGTGCGAGTAAGTGGGTGTAAGTGCGTGTAAGTACGTGTAGCATGTAAGTGCGTGTTAGTGCGCGGAAGTGCGTGGAAGTGTGTATGAGTGCGTTTATGTGTGTGTAAGTGTGTGTAAGCATGTTTAATTATGTGGACGTCCGTGTAAGTGTATGTAAGTATATGTAAGTGTGTGTAAGTACGTGTAAATGTGTGTGAATGCGTGTAAGTACGTGTGAGTGCGTGTAAGTGGGTGTGAGTACGTGTAAGTGCATGTAAGTTTGTGTGAGTGCGTGTAAGTGCATGTAAGTGTGTGTAGGTGCATGTAAGTGTGTGGAAGTGTGTGTAAGTGTGTGTATGTGCGTGTAAGTATGTGTAAGTACGGGTAAGTATGTGTAAGTGCATGTAATTGCGTGTAAGTGCGTATAAGTGCGTGTAAATTTGTGTAACTGTGTGAAAGTGTGTGCAAGTGCGTGTGAGTACCTGTAATTGTGTCTAACTGTGTGTAAGTGCGTATAAGTCCGTGTAAGTGTGTGTAAGTGCGTGTGAGTACCTGTAATTGTGTCTAACTGTGTGTAAGTGCGTATAAGTCCGTGTAAGTGTGTGTAAGTGCGTGTGAGTGTATATGAGTACGTGTAAGTGCGTGTACGTGCGTGTAAGTGCATGTAAGTGAATGTAAAGTGTGTGTGTGTGTACGTGTTAGTGCATGTAAGTGCGTATAAGTACGTGTAAGTACGTGTAAGTGCGTGTGAGTACATAGCAGTGTGTGTAAGTGCGTATACGTACGTGTAAGTGTGTGTAAGTGCGTGTAAGTGCGTGTACGTATGTGTAATTGGTGTAAATGTGTGTGAGTGCGTGTAAGTTCATGTGAGTATGTATAAGTGCGTATGAGTTCGTGTAAGTGCGTCCAAGTGCGAGTAAGTGCCCGTAAGTACGTGTGAGTGCGTGTAAGTGCGTGTAAGTGCGTGTAAGTGCGTGTAAGTGTGTGTAAGTACATGTAAGTGTCTGTAAGTGCGTGCAATTGCGTGTAAATGTGTGTAAGTGTGTGTAAGTGCGTGTAAGTGCGTGTAAGTGCGTGTAAGTGTGTGTAAGTACATGTAAGTGTCTGTAAGTGCGTGCAATTGCGTGTAAATGTGTGTAAGTGTGTGTAAGTGTATGTAAGTGTATATAAGTGTTTGTAAGTACGGGTAAGTGCGTGTGAGTGCGTGTAAGTATGTGTAAGTACGTGTAAGCTCGTGTACGTGTGTGTGAGTGTGTGTAAGGGCGTGTAAGTGTGTGTAAGTGTATGTAAGTGCTTGTAAGCGTGTGTAATTGCGTGTTAGTACGTGTAAATGAGTGTGAGTGCGTGTAAGCATGTGTGAGTGCGTGTAAGTGTGTATGAGTGTATATAAGTGCGTGTAAGTGCGTGTAAGTGCATGTAAGTGTCTCTGAGTATTTTTACATGTGTGTGAGTGCGTCTAAGTGTGTGTGAGTATGTGTGAGTACGTGTGAGTGCGTGTAAGTACGTGTAAGTGTGTGTAAGTGTGTGTAAGTGTGTGTGAGTGTGTGTGAGTACTTGTGACTGTGTGAAAGTGCGTGTAAGTCCGTGTAAGTGCGTGTGAGTGCGTATAAGTGTGTGTAGGTACTTGTAAGTGCGTGTAAGTGCACGTATGTACGTGTAAGTACGTGTGAGTGCGTGTAAGTGTGTGTAAGTACGTGTAAGTGTGTGTATGTACGTGTAAGTATGTGTAAGTGTGGGTAAGTCCGTGTAAGTCCATGTAAGTGTGCATGAGTGTGTGTGAGTACGTGGAAGTACGTGTAAGTGCTTGTAAGTGCTTGGGAGTGTGTGTTAGTGAGTGTAAGTGAGAGTAAGTACGCATAAGTGTGTATAAGTACATGAAAGTGCGTGTGAGTACGTGTGAGTGTGTGTAAGTGCGTATAAGTGTGTGTAAGTGCATGTAAGTACGTGTGAGTGTGTGTGAGTGTGTGTAAGTGGGTGTAAGTGCGTGTAAGTACGCATAAGTGCGTGTAAGTACGTGTAAGTGCGTGTAAGTACCTGTTAATGTGTGTGAGTGTGTGTGAGTGTGTGTGAGTGTGTGTAAGTGCATGTAATTGTGTATAAGTGTGTGTGAGTGCGTGTGACTGCATGTGAGTACGTGTTCGTGTGTCTAAGTATGAGTAAGTTCGTGTAAGTCCGTGTAAGTTGCGGGTCAGTGCGTGCAAGTGCATATAAGTGCGTGTAAGTGTGTGTAAGTGCGTGTAAGTGGGTGTAAGTGCGTATGAGTATGTGTGAGTAGGTGTGAGTGCGTGTAAGTGTGTGTAAGTGCGTGTAAGTGTGTGTAAGTCCGTGTAAGTGCGTGTGAGTGCTTGCAAGTGCGGGTAAGTGCGTGTAAGTGTGTGTAAGTGTGTGTAAGTGCATGTAAGTGTGTGTAAGTGTGTGTGAGTATGTGTAAGTGTGTGTGAGTGTGATTAAGTGCGTATAAGTCCGTGTAAGTCCGTGTAAGTGCGTGCAAGTAGGTGTAAGTGTGTGTAAGTGCGTATGAGTGCGTGTAAGGGTATGTAAGTGCGTGTAAGTGTGTGTAAATATGTGTAAGTGCATTCAAGTACGTGTGAGTGTGTGTAAGTGGGTGTACGTATGTGTAAGGGTGTGGAAGTGTATGTAAGTCTGTGTAAGTGCGTGTGAGTACATGTAAGTGCGTGTAAGTGCGTGTACGTTCGTGTGAGTGTGTGTAAGTGGGTGTAAGTGTGTGTAAGTGCGTGTAAATGCGTGCAAGTACGTGTGAATGCGTATAAGTGTGTGTAAGTACGTGTAAGTGTGTGTAAGTCCATGTAAGTAGATATAAGTGCATGTAAAAGCATGTGAGTGTGTGTAAGCACATGTAAGTACGTGTAAGTGTGTGTAAGTGCGTATAAATGCGTGTGGGTGCGTGTCAGTATGTGTGAGTGCGTGTAAGTGTGTATAAGTGCGTGTAAGTGTGTGTAAGTGCGTGTAAGTACGTGTAAGTATGTGTTGGTGTGTGTAAGTATGTCTAAGTGTGTGTAAGTGTGTGTAAGCACGTGTTAGTACGTGTAATTATGTGTAAGTAGGTGTAAGTGTGTGTAAGTGTGTGTAAGTGCGTGTGAGTGCGTTTAAGTGTGTGTAAGTGCGTGTAAGTGCGTGTAAGTGCGTAGAAGTGTGTTTAAGTGCGTGTAAGTATGTGTAAGTGTGTGTGAGTGTGTGTAAGTGCGTGTAAATGCGTATGAGTGTGCGTAAGTAAGTGTGAGTGCGTGTAAGTGCGTGTGAGTGTGTGTAAGTGCGTGTAAGTGCATGTAATTGTGTCCAAGTACGTGTAAGTGCGTGTAAGTGCGTGTACATGCATCTGAGTGTGTGTAAGTACATGTGAGTCCATGTAAGTGCGTGTGTGTGTGTGTGTGTTTGTGTGTGTATGTGTGTGTAAGTGCGTGTAAGTACGTGTAAGTGCGTGTAAGTGCGTGTAAGTGTGTCTAAGTACGTGTAAGTGCGTGTAAGTATGTGTAAGTGCGTGTGAGTGTGTGTGAGTGCGTGTGAGTGTGTGTAAGTGCGTATAAGTGCGGGTAAGTCCGTGTAAGTGTTTGTGAGTACGTGTAAGTACGTGCAAGTACTTGCAAGTACGTGTAAGTACGTGTAATTGCGTGTACGTACGTGTGAGTGTGTGTAAGTGTGTGTAAGTGTGTGTAAGTCCGTGTAAGTCTGTGTAAGTGTGTGTGAGTGCATGTGAGTGCATGGAAGTGTGTGAAAGTGCTTGTAAGTACTTGTAAGTGTGTGTAAGTGTGTATAAGTGTGTGTAAGTACATGTGAGTGTATGTGAGTGAGTGTAAATGTGTGTGAGTGCATGTGAGTATATGTGAGTGCGTGTAAGTGTGTGTGGATGCATGTAATTACGTGTAAGTACGTGTAAGTACGTGTAAGTGCGTGTAAGTGTGTGTGAGTGCGTGTGATTGCTATGGGTACGTGTGAGTGCATGTAAGTATGTGTAAATGCGTGTGAGTGTATCTAAGTCCGTGTAAGTGCGTATAAGTGTCTGTAAGCGTGTGTAAGTGCGTATGAGTACGTGTAAGTGTGTGTAAGTGTATGTAAGTGTGTGTAAGTGTGTGTCTGTGCGTGTAAGTACGTATGAGTGTGCGCAAGTACATGTAAGTACGTGAAGTGTGTGGAAGTGAGTGTAAGTCCGTGTAAGTGCGTGTGTGTACGTGTAAGTGCATGTAAGTGGATGTAAGTACGCGTGCGTTCGTGTGAGTATTAGTAAGTGCGTGTAAGTGTGTGTAAGTGCATGCAAGTGCGTGTGAGTGTGTGTAAGTGTGTGTAAGTGTGTGTAAGTACGTGTAAGTCCGTATAAGTGTGTGTAAGTGCATGTAAGTGCATGTGAGTGTGTGTATGTGCGTGTAAGTGTGTGTAAGTATGTGTAAGTGTGTGTAAATGTGTATGAGTACATGTCAGTGCGTGTGAGTGCATGTAAGTATGTGTAAGTGTGTGTAAGTGTGTGTTAGTGCGTATAAGTGCATGTAAGTGTGTGTAAGGACGCGTAAGTACGTGTTAGTGCGTGTAAGTGCGAATAAGTAGGTGTAAGTGCGTGCAAGTGCGTGTAAGTGCATGTGAATGCGTCTAAGCATGTGTAAGTGCTTGTAAGTACATGTAAGTGCGTGTAAGTACGTGGAAGTGTTTTTAAGTGCGTGTAAGTGCATGTAAGTGTGTGTAAGTACGTGTTAGTGCATGTAAATGCGTGTGAGTGCGTGTAAGTCCATGTGAGTGTGTGTCAATGTGTGTGAGTGCGTGTAAGTGCGTGTAAGTGCGTGTAAGTG
>SZWC01005147.1:121154-134959 GCA_023375785.1 Penium margaritaceum
TACGTGTAAGTACATGTAAGTGTGTGTAAGTACGTGAAAGTGTGTGCTAGTGCGTGTTAGTTCATGTAACTCTGTGTAAGTGGGTGTAGGTATGTGTAAGTGCGTGTGAGTGCGTGTGAGTGTGTGTAAGTGCGTGTAAGTCGTGTAAGTGCGTATAAGTGCGTGTAAGTGCATGTAAGTGCGTATAAATGTGTTTGAGTGCGTGTAGGTGTGCATGAGTGGGTGTAAGTACGTGTGAGTACGTGTAAGTGCGTATAAGTGTGTGTAAGTACGTGTAAGTGCGTGCAAGTGCGTGTGAGTACTTGTGAGTGCATGTGAGTACGTGTAAGTGCGTGTAAGTGCATGTAAGTGCGTGTAAGTGCGTGTAAGTGTGCATAAGTGCGTATTAGTGGGTGTTAGTGCGTGTAAGTATGTATAAGTGTGTGTAAGTGTACGTAAGGGCGTGTGAGTGCGTGTGAGTGTGTGTAAGTGTGTGTAAGTGCATGTAAGTACGTGTAAGTGCGTGTAAGTATGTGTGTATGCATGTAAGTGCTTGTAAGTACGTGTAAATGTGTGTGTGTATGTGTAAGTGCGTGTGAGTGCGTGTAAGTACGTGTGAGTACGTATAAGGGTGTGTAAGGGCATGTAACTTCTTGTAAGTGGATGTGAGTGCGTGTATGTGGGTATAAGTGCGTGTAAGTGCATGTAAGTATGTGGAAGTGCGTGTAAGTTTGTGTATGTGGATATATGTGCGTGTATGTGCATGTAAGTGCGTGTAATTTTGTGCAAGTGCATGTAAGTGCTTGTAAGTGTGTGCAAGTGTGGATAACTATGTGTGAGTGCGTGTAAGTGCGTGTAAGTGTGTGTAAATGCGTGTGAGTGCGTGTGAGTGTGTGTAAGTGCGTGTGAGTGTGTGTAATTTCATGTGAGTATGTATAAGTGCGTTTAAGTGCGAGTAAGTACGTGTAAGTACGTGCAAGTGCGTATGAGGGCGTGTAAGTGTGTACAAGTGCATGTAAGTGCATATACATCCGTGTAAGTGCGTGTGAGTGCGTGTAAGTGCGTGTAATTGCGTTTAAGTGTGTGTAAGTGCGTGTAAGTTTATGTGAGTGTGTGTGAGTGCGTGTGAGTGTGTGGAAGTGTGTGTGAGTGTGTGTAAGTGCATGTAGGTGCGTGTAAGAGTGTGTTAGTGTGTATTTATGTGTGTAAGTGCATGTAAGTTTGTGTACGTGCGTGTAAATGCATGTGAATGCATGTGAGTGTGTGAGAGTGCATGTAAGTGCGTGTAAGTGTGTTTAAGTGTGTGTAAGTGCGTGTAAGTACGTGTAAGTGTATGTGAGTGTGCGTAAGTGCGTGTGAGCGATGTAAGTATGTGTGAGTGCATGTAAGTACGTGTAAGTGCGTGTAAGCGCCTGTAAGTGCGTGTGAGTGTGTGTAAGTGCGTATAAATGCATGTAAGTGCATGTAACTATGTGTTAGTGCGTGTAAGTGCGTGTAAGTGGATGTATTTACATTTAATTGGTTGTAAGTGCGTGTAAGTGTGTGTAAGTGTGTGTAAGTGTGTGTAAGTGTGTATAAGTGTGGGTAAGTGCATGTGAGTGTGTGTAAGTGCGTGTAAGTGTGTGAAAGTGTGTGTGAGTGTATGTGAGTAAGTGTTAGTGCGTGTAAGTGTGTGTAAGTGCGTGTGAGTGTGTGTGAGTGTGTGTGAGTGTATCTAAGTGTGTGTAAGTGCGTATAAGTATGTGTAAGTGCATGTGAGTGTGTGCAAGTGTGTACAAATGTATGTGAGTACGTGTGAGTGCGTCTGAATGTGTGTAAGTGTGTGTGATTGCATGTAATTGTGTGTAAGCATGAGTCAGTGCGTGTAAGTGCGTGTAAGTGCGTGTGTGTACGTGTGAGTGTGTGTAAGTGTGTGTAAGTGCATGTAAGTACGTGTCAGTCCGTGTAAGTTTGTGTGAGTGCATGCAAGTACGTATAAGTGTGTGGAAGTGTGTGTAAGTACGTGTAAGTGCATGGTAGTGTGTGTGAGTGCGTGTGAGTGCATGTGAGTGCCTGTAAGTCCGTGTAAGTATGTGTAAGTGCGTGCAACTGTGTGTAAGTGTGTATGAATATATGTAAGTACGTGTAAGTACGTGTATGTGTGTGTAAGTGTGTGTAAGTGTGTATAAGTGCGTGTGAGTATGTGTAAGTATGGGTAAGTGCGTGTCAGTGTATGAAAGTGCATGTACATCTGTGTAAGTGCGTGTGAGTACGTGCAAGTACGAGAAAGTGCATGTAAGTTCGTGTGAGTACCTGTAAGTGTGTGTAAGTGTGTCTATGTGTGTGTAAGTACGTGCAAGTACGTGTGAGTGTGTGTAAGTGTGCGTAAGTGCGTGTAAGTACGTGTAAGTCGGTGTAAGTGCGTGTAAGTACGTGTGAGTGCATGTGAGTGTGTGTAAGTCTGTGTAAGTGCGTGTGAGTGCGTGTAAGTGCGTGTGAGTGTGTAAACGTGCGTGTAAGTGCGTGCGAGTGCATGTAAATGCGTGTGAGTGCGTGTAAGTACATGTAAGTGTGTGTAAATGCGTGTGAGTGTGTGTAAGTCCGTGTAAGTGTGGATAAGTGTGTATAAGTACGTGTAAGTGTGTGCAAGTGCATGTTAGTGCATGTTAGTGCATGAAAGTGCGTGCAAGTATGTGTAAGTGCGTGTAAGTGCGTATAAGTGCGTGTAAATGCATGTACATACGTGTGAATGTGTGTGAGTGTGTGTAAGTGTGTGTGAGTGCGTGTAAGTGTATGGGAGTTTGTGTAAGTGCGTGTAAGTACGTATAAGTGCGTGTAAGTATGTGTGAGTGTGTGTGAGTACGTGTGAGTGTGTGTAAGTGCGTGTAAGTGCGTGTAAGTCTGTGTCAGTGTGTGTGACTGTGTGTAAGTGTGTGTAAGTGTGTGTATGTGCATGCAAGTGGGTATAAATGCGTGTAAGTGCATGTGAGTGCATGTGAGTGTGTGTAAGTGCGTGTAAGTGCATGTACGTCCATGTAAGTGCGTGTAGGTGCGTGTAAGTGCATGTAAGTATGTGTAAGTGCGTGTGCGTCCGTGTAAGTCCGTGTAAGTATGTGTGAGTACGTGGAAGTGTGTGTAAGTGCTTGTAAGTACTTGTAAGTACGTTTAAGAATGTGTAAGTGCGTGTAAGTATGTGTGAGTATGTGTGAGTTTGTGTAAGTGTGTGTAAGTGCATGTAAGTACGTGTGAGTGCCTACAAGTGCGTGTAAGTGTGTGGAAGTGTGTATATGTCCGTGTAAGTGTGCACAAGTATGTGTAAGTGTGTGTAAGTATGTATGAGTGCATGTAAGTGTGTCCAAGTGCGTGTAAGTGTGTCTAAGTGCGTGTAAATGCGTGCAAGTACGTGGGAGTGTGTGTAGGTGGGTGTAAGTGCGTGTAAGTGTGTAGAAGTGTGTGTAAGTCCGTATAAGTGCGTGTGAGTGCGTGTAAGTGCGTGTAAGTACGTGTAAGTGCATGTGAGTGTGTGTATGTGCGTATAAGTGCGTGTAAGTGCATGTAAGTATGTGTAAGTGCGTGTGAGTGCATGTAAATGTGTGTAAGTACGTGTAAGTGCATATAAGTACGTGTAAGTGCGTGTAAGTGCGTGTAAAAGTGTCTATACGTGTGCAAGTACGTGTAAGTGTGTGTAAGTGCGTGTACATGCGTTAAGTGCGTGTAAATGTGTGTGAGTGCATGTAAGTCCGTGTAAGTGCATGTGAGTGCATGTGAGTGCATGTGAGTGCATGTGAGTGCATGTGAGTGCATGTGAGTGCATGTGAGTGCATGTGAGTGCATGTGAGTGCATGTGAGTGCATGTGAGTGCATGTGAGTGCATGTGAGTGCATGTGAGTGCATGTGAGTGCATGTGAGTGCATGTGAGTGCATGTGAGTGCATGTGAGTGCATGTGAGTGCATGTGAGTGCATGTGAGTGCATGTGAGTGCATGTGAGTGCATGTGAGTGCATGTGAGTGCATGTGAGTGCATGTGAGTGCATGTGAGTGCATGTGAGTGCATGTGAGTGCATGTGAGTGCATGTGAGTGCATGTGAGTGCATGTGAGTGCATGTGAGTGCATGTGAGTGCATGTGAGTGCATGTGAGTGCATGTGAGTGCATGTGAGTGCATGTGAGTGCATGTGAGTGCATGTGAGTGCATGTGAGTGCATGTGAGTGCATGTGAGTGCATGTGAGTGCATGTGAGTGCATGTGAGTGCATGTGAGTGCATGTGAGTGCATGTGAGTGCATGTGAGTGCATGTGAGTGCATGTGAGTGCATGTGAGTGCATGTGAGTGCATGTGAGTGCATGTGAGTGCATGTGAGTGCATGTGAGTGCATGTGAGTGCATGTGAGTGCATGTGAGTGCATGTGAGTGCATGTGAGTGCATGTGAGTGCATGTGAGTGCATGTGAGTGCATGTGAGTGCATGTGAGTGCGTGTGAGTGCGTATAAGTGCGTGTAAGTGTGTGTGAGTATGTGTAAGTGTGTTTGAGTGTGTGTGTAAGTGTGTATGAGTGCATGGAAGTGTGTGTAAGTGTGTGTAAGTGCCTGTAAGTGTGTGTAAGTGTGTGTAAGTGCCTGTAAGTGTGTGTGTGCGCGTGTAAGTGTGGGTAAGTGTGTGTATGTGCGTACTAGTGTGCGTAAGTGCGTGTAAGTGTGTGTAAGTGCATGTAATTACGTGTAAGTACGTGTAAGCATGTGTAAGTGCATGTAAGTGCGTGTAAGTGCGTGTAAGTGTGTGTAAGTGTGTGTAAGTGCCTGTAAGTGTGTGTAAGTGTGTGTAAGTGCCTGTAAGTGTGTGTGTGCGCGTGTAAGTGTGGGTAAGTGTGTGTATGTGCGTACTAGTGTGCGTAAGTGCGTGTAAGTGTGTGTAAGTGCATGTAATTACGTGTAAGTACGTGTAAGCATGTGTAAGTGCATGTAAGTGCGTGTGAGTGCATGTGAGTGCATAAAAGTGTGTGTAAGTGCGTGTAAGTGCATGTGAGTGCGTGTAGGTACACGTGAATATGTGCAAGTGCGTGTAAGTGCGTGTGGGTGCGTTTATGTACGTGTAAGTGCGTGTAAGTGCATGTGAGTGCGTGTGAGTGCGTGTGGGTGTGTGTGTGTGTGTAAGTGCGTGTAAGTGCGTATACGTCTGTGTAAGTACGTGTGAGTACGTGTAAGTGTGTGTAAGTATGTAGAAGTGCGTGTAAGTACGTGTGAGTAAGTGTAAGTGTGTGTCAGTTTGTGTGAGTGCATGTAAGTCCGTGTAAGTGCGTGTAAGTGCTTGTAAGTGCGTGTAAGTATGTATAAGTGCGTGTAAGTCTGTGTAAGTCCGTGTAAGTGCGTGTGAGTATGTGAGAGTGCGTGTAAGTGTGTTTAAGTGTCTGTAAGTGGGTGTAAGTCAGTTTAAGTGCGTGTGAGTGCGTGCAAGTGTGTGTACGTACGTGTAGGTATGTGTGAGTGCGTGTAAGTGTGTGCAATGCGTGTGAGTGCGTGTAAGTGCGTGTAGATCTGTGTAAGTCCGTGTAAGTGCGTGTAAGTCCGTGTAAGTGCATGTAAGTGAGTGTAACTGAGTGTAATTACGTGTACGTGCGTGCAAGTGTGTGTAACTACAGGTAAGTATGTATAAGTATGTGGAAGTGTGTGTAAGTGCGTTTTAGTACGTGTAAGTGCATGTAAGTGTGTGTAAGTGTGTATAAGTACGTGTAAGTGTGTACAAGTGCATGCAAGTGCGTGTAAGCACGTGTAAGTACGTGTAAGTGCGTGAAAGTGTGTGTAAGTGCGTGTAAGTGCGTGTAAGTGTGTGTAAGTGTGTGGAAGTGTATGTAAGTCCGTGCAAGTGTGTGTGAGTGGGTACAAGTGCGTGTAAATGTGTATAAGTGCATGTGAGTATGTGTAAGTGCGTGTAAGTGCATGTAAGTGCGTACAAGTGTGTGTGAGTGCATGCAAGTGTGTGTGAGTGCATGCAAGTGTGTGTAAGTGCGTGAAAGTGTGTGTAAGTGCATGTAAGTACATGTAAGTATGTGTGAGTGTGTGTGAGTGCGTGTAAGTGTGTATAAGTGTATGGAAGTGCGTGTAAGTCCGTGTGAGTGCGTGTAAGTACGTGTGAGTGTGTAAGTGCGTGTAAGTACGTGTAAGTGTGTGTGAGTGTGTGTAAGTGCGTGAAAGTACATGTAAGTGCGTGTAAGTGTGTGCAAGTGTGTGTGACTGTATGTAAGTGTGAGTAAGTGCGTGTAAGTCCGTGTAAGTCCATGTAAGTATGTTATAAGTTAGTGTAAATGCGTGTGAGTGCGTGTAAGTACGTGTGAGTGTGGGTAAGTGCATGTAAGTGCGTATAAGTACGTGTGAGTTCATGTAAGTGGGTGTAAGTACGTGTAAGTGCGTATAAGTGTGTGCAAGTACGTGTGAGTGTGTGTTAGTGTGTATAAGTGCGTGTAAGTGTGTGTAAGTCCGTATAAGTGCATGTGAGTGTGTGTGAGTGCATGGAAGTACGTGTAAGTGCATGTATGTGCCTGTAAGTGCGTGTGAGTGCGTATGAGTGCATATGAGTACGTGTAAGTGCGTGTAAGTGCGTGTAAGTGCGTGTAAGTGCCTATCAGTATGTGTAAGTACGTGTAAGTGCATGTATGTGTGTGTATGTGCGTGTAAATTTGTGTATGTGCGTGTAAGTGCGTGTAAGTGTGTGTAAGTGCGTGTAATTACATGTAAGGGTGTGGAAGTGTGTGTAAGTATGTGTAAGTGTGTGTGAGTGTGTGTGAGTGTGTATAAGTGTGTGTAAGTGCGTGTAAGTACTTGTAAGTCTGTGTAAGCGCGTGTGAGTGCGTGTGAGTGCATATAAGTGCTTGTAAGTGTGTGTAGGTGCGTGTAAGTGCGTGTACGTTTGTGTGAGTGTGTGTGAGTGCGTGTGAGTACATGAAAGTGTGCATAAGTGCGTATAAGTACGTGTGAGTTTGTGTAAGTACGTGTTAGTGTGTGGAAGTGCATGTAAGTGCATGTAAGTACGTGTAAGTGCATGTAAGTGTGTGTAAGTATGTGTAAGCATGTGTGAGTATGTGTAAGTGTGTGTAAGTGTGTTTAAGTGCGTGTAAGTCTGTGTAAATCCGTGTAAGTGCGTGTAAGTGCATGTGAGTGCGTGTAAGTGCGTGTAAGTGTGTGTAAGTGTGTGTGAGTGCGTGTAAGTGCATGTATGTGTGTGTAAATGTGTGTAAGTGCGTGCAAGTGTGTGTGAGTGCGTGTAAGTGTGTGTAAGTACGTGTAAGTACGTGTAAGTCCATGTTAGTGCGTGTAAGTACGTGTGAGTGCGTGTAAGTGCGTGTAAGTGCGTGTAAGTGCATGTAAGTGCGTGTAAGTGCATGTAAGTGCGTGTAAGTGCATGTAAGTGCGTGTAAGTGCATGTAAGTGCGTGTAAGTGCATGTAAGTGCGTGTAAGTGCATGTAAGTGCGTGTAAGTGCATGTAAGTGCGTGTAAGTGCATGTAAGTGCGTGTAAGTGCATGTAAGTGCGTGTAAGTGCATGTAAGTGCGTGTAAGTGCATGTAAGTGCGTGTAAGTGCATGTAAGTGCGTGTAAGTGCATGTAAGTGCGTGTAAGTGCATGTAAGTGCGTGTAAGTGCATGTAAGTGCGTGTAAGTGCATGTAAGTGCGTGTAAGTGCATGTAAGTGCGTGTAAGTGCATGTAAGTGCGTGTAAGTGCATGTAAGTGCGTGTAAGTGCATGTAAGTGCGTGTAAGTGCATGTAAGTGCGTGTAAGTGCATGTAAGTGCGTGTAAGTGCATGTAAGTGCGTGTAAGTGCGTGTGAGTGCGTATGAGTGTGTGTAAGTGCGTGTTTGTACATGTAAGTCCGTGTAAATGTGTGTAAGTGTGAGTAAGTACGTGTAAGTCCGTGTAAGTGCGTGTAAGTACGTGTGAGTGCGTATAAGTGCGTGTAAGTATGTGTAAGTGTGTATAAGTGCATATAAGTACATGTTAGTGCGTGCTAGTGCATGTAAGTGCGTGTAGGTGCGTGTAAGTACGTGTAAGTGTATGTGAGTACGTGTGAGTATGTCTAAGTGTGTGTAAGTGCGTGTAAGTGTGTGTAAGTGTGTATAAGTATGTGTAAGTGCATGTAAGTGTGTTTAAATGTGTGTGAGTGCGTGTAAGTATATGTGAGTGCGTGTAAGTACGTGTGAGTTTGTGTAAGTACATATAAGTACGTGTAAGTACGTGTAAGTGCGTGTGAGTGCGTGTGAGTGCGTGTGAGTGTTTGCAAGTGTGTGTAAGTATGTGTAACTCTGTGTAAGTGCGTGTGACTGTGTGTAAGTGCATGTAAGTGCGTGTAAGTGCATGTGAGTGTGTGAGAGTGTGTATAAGTGCGTGTGAGTGCGTATGAGTGTGTGTAAGTGCGTGTTTGTACATGTAAGTCCGTGTAAATGTGTGTAAGTGTGAGTAAGTACGTGTAAGTCCGTGTAAGTCTGTGAAAGTGCGTGTGAGTACATGGAAGTGCGTGTAAGTGCCTGTAAGTGCTTGTATGTGCGTGTATGTGTATGTGTGTGTAAGTGCGTGTGAGTGCGTGTGAGTGCGTGTTAGTGCGTGTGTGTATGTGCAAGTGCGTGTAAGTGTGTGTAAGCATGTGTAAGTGCGTGTAAGTGCCTGTAAGTGCGTGTGAGTGCGTGTGAGTGTGAATGAGTGCATGTAAGTGTATGTAAGTACGTATAAGTACGTGGAAGTACGTGTAAGTCTGTGTAAGTGCGTATGAGTGTGTGCAAGTTTGTGTAAGTACGTGTAACTGCGTGTAAGTGCTATGAGTGCATGTAAGTGCGTGTAAGTGTGTGTAAGTGTGTGTAAGTGTGTGTAAGTCCGTGTAAGTCTGTGTAAGTGCATGTAAGTGCGTGTAAGTGTGTGTAAGTATGTATGAGTGCATGTAAGTGTGTGTAAGTGAGTGTAAGTGTGTATAAGTGATTGTAAATACGTGTAAGTACGTGTGAGTGCGTGTAAGTGTGTGTAAGTATGTATGAGTGCATGTAAGTGTGTGTAAGTGAGTGTAAGTGTGTATAAGTGATTGTAAATACGTGTAAGTACGTGTGAGTGTGTGTAGTTGCGTGTAAGTGCGTGTGAGTGTATGGAAGTGGGTGTAAGTGCGTGTAAGTGCGTGTGAGTGCGTGTAAGTACGTGTGAGTGCGTGTAAGTGCGTGTAAGTGTGTGTAAGTGCGTGTAAGTGTGTGTAAGTGCGTGTAAGTGCGTATGAGTGTGTGTAAGTACGTCTAAGTGTGTGTACGTGTGTATAAGTGCGTACAAGTGTGTGTGAGTACGTGTAAGTGCTTGTAGGTGCGTGGAAGTGCGTGTATGTTCGTGTAAGTGCGTGTAAGTATGTGTAAGTGTGTGGAAGTATGTAAACGTATGTTTAAGTGTGTGTAAGTGTGTGTAAGTGCGTGTGAGTGCGTGTAAGTACGTGTGAGCGCAAGTAAGTGTATGTAAGTGGGTATAAGTGCATGTGAGTGCGTGTAAGTGCGTGTAAGTGCATGTAAGTACGTGTAAGTGTGTGTAAGTATGTGGAAGTGCGTGTAAGTGTGTGCAAGTGCATGTGAGTACGTGTAAGTGTGTGTAACTGTGTGCGAGTGCGTATAGGTCCGTATAAGTGTGTGTAAGTCCGTGTGAGTGAGTGTAAGTGTGTGTAAGTGCATGTAAATGTGTGTAAGTACATGTAAGTGCGTGTCAGTGTGTGTTAGTATGTGTTAGTACATGTAAGTGCGTGTAAGTACGTGTAAGTGCGTGTAAGTGTGTGTGAGTGCGTGTGAGTGTGTGTAAGTGAGTGTACGTGCGTGTATGTACATGTAAGTGCGTGTAAGTGCGTGTAAGTGCGTGTAAGTACGTGTAAGTGCGTGCAAATGTGTGTGAGTATGTGTAAGTGCGTGTGAGTGCGTATAAGTGCGTGTGAGTTCGTGTAAGTGCGTGTAAGTGTGAAAAAGTGCCTGTAAGTATGTGTGAGTGCGTGTAAGTGCGTTTAAGTACGTGTAAGTTTGTGTAAGTACGTGTAAGTGTCTGTATGTGTATGTAATTGCGTGTACGTGTGTGTAAGTGTGTGTAAGTTTGTGTAGGTGTATATAAGTGTTTGTAAGTACGGGTAAGTGCATGTGAGTGCATATAAGTGCATGTAAGTGCGTTTGAATTCGTGTAAGTTTGTGTGAGTGCCTGTAAGTGCGTGTAAGTGCATGTAAGTATGTGTACGTGCGTGTAAGTGTGTGTAAGTGCGTGTAAGTGCGTGTACGTGCGTGTAAGTGTCTCTAAGTGCGTGTAAGTGCGTGTAAGTGTGTGTAAGTGTGTGTAAGTTTGTGTAGGTGTATATAAGTGTTTGTAAGTACGGGTAAGTGCATGTGAGTGCATATAAGTGCATGTAAGTGCGTTTGAATTCGTGTAAGTTTGTGTGAGTGCCTGTAAGTGCGTGTAAGTGCATGTAAGTATGTGTACGTGCGTGTAAGTGTGTGTAAGTGCATGTAAGTGTGTGTAAATGTGTGTGAGTGTGTGTATGTGCATGCGAATGCGTGTAAGTGTGTGTGAGTGTGTGCAAGTGCATGTAAGTGCGTGTACGTGCGTGTAAGTGTCTCTAAGTGCGTGTAAGTGCGTGTAAGTGCGTGTACATGTGTGTGAGTGCGTGTAAGTGCATGTGAGTACGTGTGAGTATGTGTGAGTGCGTGTAACTGTATTTAAGTGCATATAAGTGCATATAAGTATGTGTGAGTGTGTGTGAGTATGTGTGAGTGTGTGTAAGTGCATGTAAGTCCGTGTAAGTGTGTGTGAGTACGTGTAAGTGGGTATAAGTACTTGTAAGTACGTATAAGTACACGTATGTGCGTGAAAGTGCGTGTGAGTACGTGTAAGTGTGTGTAAGTGCGTGCAAGTGCGTGTAAGTCCGTGTGAGTGCATGTAAGTGTGTGTAAGTATGTTTAAGTATGTGTAAGTACGTGTAAGTCCGTGTATGTCCGTGTAAGTGCGTGTGTGTGCATGTGAGTACGTGGAAGTACGTGCAAGTGCTTGGAAGTGCTTGTAAGTGCGTATAAGTGAGTGTAAGTGTGAGTAAGTACGTGTAAGTGCATGTAAGTACGTGAAAGTGTGTGTGAGTACGTATGAGTGTGTGTAAGTGTGTATAAGTGTGTGTAAGTACATATAAGTGTGTGTGAGTACGTATAAGTGTGTGTAAGTACGTGTAAGTGTGTGTAAGTGCATGTAAGAATGTGTAAATGCGTGTGAGTGCGTGTGAGTATGTGTGTACGTGTGAGTGTGTGTGAGTGCGTGTACGTGTGTGTAAGTATGTGTAAGTTCAAGTAAGTCCATGTAAGTTGCGTGTGAGTGCGTGCAAGTGCGTGTAAGTGTGTGTAAGTGCGTATAAGTTTGTGTAAGTGCGTGTGAGTGCATGTGAGTACGTGTGAGTGCGTGTAAGAGTGTGTAAGTACGTGTAAGTGCATTCACGTCTGTGTAAGTGCGTGTGAGTACGTGCAAGTGCGTGTAAGTGCGTGTAAGTGTGTATAAGTGTGTGTAAGTGCGTGTAAGTGCATGTAAGTGCGTGTGAGTGCGTGTAAGTGTGTGTGAGTGTGTACATGTGTGTGTTAGTCGATGTAAGTTAGTGTAAGTACGTGTAATTACGTGTAAGTGCGTGTAAGAGCGTATGAGTCCATGTGAGGGTAGGTAAGTACGTGTAAGTGTGTGTAAGTGTGTGTAAGTGTGTGTAAGTGCTTGTGAGTGCATGTAAGTGCGTGTAAGTGCGTGTAAGTATGTGGAAGTCCGTGTATGTCCGTGTAAGTCCGTGTGAGTGCGTGTAAGTACATGTAAGTACGTGTAACTGCATGTGAGTGCGTGTAAATGCATGTAAGTATGTGTAAGTACGTGTAAGTGCGTGCAAGTGCGTGTGAGTGTGCTTAAGTGTATGAAAGTGTGTGTAAGTACGTGTAAGTCCGTGTAAGTGCATGTAAGTGCATGTAAGTGCATGTGAGTGTGTGTAGGTGCGTGTAAGTGTGTGTAAGTGTGTGTAAGTGTGAGTATGTGCGTATGAATGCGTATGAGTGCGTGTCAGTACGTGTGAGTTTGTGTAAGTGCATGTATGTGCATGTAAATGTGTATAAGTGCGTGCAAGTACGTGTAAGTGTGTGTAAGTGCGTGCAAGAGCGTGTAAGTACGTGTAAGTGTGTGTAAGTGAGTGTTAGTGTGTGCAAGTGCGTTTTAGTAAGTGTAAGTGCATGTTAGTACGTGTAAGTGCGTGTAAGTATGTGTAAGTGCATGTGAGTGCGTCTAAGTGTGTAAGTGCGTACAAGTGCGTGTAAGTACGTGTAAGTGCATGGAAGTGTGTTTAAGTGTGTGTAAGTGCATGTAAGTGTGTGTCAGTTTGTGTAAGTGTGTATAAATGCGTGTGAGTGTGTGTAAGTGCGTGTGAGTACGTGTAAGTGCATGTGAGTGCGTGTAACTGCGTGTAAGTGTGTGTAAGTGCGTGTAAGTACGTGTACGTGTGTGTGAGTACGTGTAAGTGCGTGTCAGTGTGTGTACATGCATGTGAGTACGTATAAGTGTGTGTGAGTGCGTGTAACTGTGTTTGTGTGTGTATGTGTGTGTGTGAGTGCGTGTAAGTACGTGTATGTGTGTGTAAGTGTGTCTAAATGTGTGGAAGTGCGTGTAAGTGCGTGTAAGTACGTGTAAGTGTGTGTAAGTGTGTGTAAGTGCGTGTGAGTGCGTGTACGTTTGTGTAAGTGTCTTTCAGTACGTATAAGTCCGTGTAAGTCTGTGTAAGTATGTGTAAGTGCGTGTAAACGTGTGTAAGTGCATATGAGTACCTGTAAGTGTGTGTAAGTATGTGTAAGTGTGTGTAAGTGCGTGTAAGTGTGGATCAGTGCGTGTGAGTGTATGTATGTGCGTGTAAGTGTGTGTAAGTGTGTGGAAGTGCGTGTAAGTCCGTGTAAGTACATGTGAGTAGGTGTAAGTGCGTGTAAGTGCGTATAAGTGCGTGTGAGTACATGCAAGTGTGCGTAAGTACGTGTAAGTATGTGTAAGTGCGTGCAAGTGCGTGTGAGTGTGTGTAAGTTTATGTAAGTGTGTCTAAGTATGTGTAAGTCCGTGTAAGTGTATGTAAGTGCATGTAAGTGCGTGTGAGTGTGTGTAAGTGCGTGTAAGTATGTATAAGTGTGTATAAGTACATGTAAGTGTGTGTAAATATGTCTCAGCAGGTGTCAGTGTGTGTGAGTGCATGTAAGTACGTGTACGTGCGTGTAAGTGTATGTAAGTGGGTGTACGTACATGTAAGTGTGTGTAAGTACATGTAAGTGTGTGTAAGTGCGTGTAAGTGCGTGTAAGTGCATGTTTGTGCATGTAAGTGCGTATAAGTAGGTGTAAGTGCATGTAAGTACGTGCAAGTGTATGTGAGTGTGTCTAAGTGTGTGTTTGTACGTGTAAGTACAATTAAGTACATGGAAGTGCGTGGAAGTACGTTGAAGTGCGTATACGTGCGTGTAAGTGTATGTAAGTGCGTGTAAGTACGTGTAAATACATGTGAGTGCGTGTAGGTGCATGTGATTCAGTTGTCCACAGTTGAGCTGGTGGTGAACGGTAAAGTCATTCCGTGCACCATCTACAACGTGCTCCACATGACCAAGTTTGGAGCAAACTTGCTGTCAGTGAGCCGCCTTACCGACAAGGGGCTCAAGGTGCTCTTCAACAAGAAGGAGGCTATCATCCCGAAGGAGGGGGATGGCGAGGTATTTGCACGTGGCAAGAGGGAGGAGGACTTGTATCTTCTCCGTACCAAGGTTCTTGCTGATGCGGTGAGGACCGATGTCGCCAACCTCGCAACGAATGATGAAGGGGACCTGGAC
>SZWC01005148.1:2352-16657 GCA_023375785.1 Penium margaritaceum
GGGGGGGGACGGGAGGGGGAGGGTCAAAACGCGCGCCACGAGGAGGGGGGGGCAGTGCCAACGCGCGCCACGGGAGAGGGCAGCGCCAACGCGCGCCGGGAACTCCGGAAACGCGAGACACGCCGGAAACGTGCGCCTGGAACGCCCGAAAACGCCAGAAACACCCTACACGCCAGAAACGGGGAGCCGGCCTCTACGACGCGAAGACTCCACTGGCGCCGGTCAAGGAGGGTCAGTGACGTGGAGGTGGAGGGGCTTGCGTTACTGAGCAAAGAAGCAGAAGCGGAATTGGAAACGGAAGCGAAAGTTCAGCTGGCTCGATGCCATGTTGAGAAACACAAGGGAAGAGGGGAAGGCAAGAGGTGAAAATCTGAATTGTTGAGATCAAGAAGTGAGAGAGACCAAGCCGGACGACGACAGTCATACTGTCGCCCGTCCAGCCAACAGTCACTGGCAAAATCACCAGTCACCAATCTACGTGGCAGCTAGGTGATTCTTCACACCACCCATTGGTGTGTGGATCCCTCAAGAATCAGGAGATCCCAAGTCTAGGATAATGTCGCGATTGCCCCACAGGCATAGGGCAGGATTGGCCGGGCTACCTAAGAACTTATCTTTCTACTTTAACATTCAGTTATTTGGTTTTATGGCTGGAAGGATTCTCCTCAGACGGTTGGGGTCTTTTGTGACTGTTTATGTAGTTGTTTTCATTGGAAATGGGGCACTTGTTTAGAAGGTTGCTTGGAAGATATGCATTTCAGTGAAATTATTTTATTGAGTTTTAAAATTCTCCCATGAAAAGTGACTGTATTGACTGTTCATTCTTTCCCTTTGTTTTCAGGATGAAAACGACTAAAGCTACTATGCTCTTGTAGTACTTTGTGTAGGGTCAGGAGTGGATGTAGAGAATTCGGATCTGTTGGTAAAACATTTTTTTTAATTCGATAAGTCAACTTACTAGAGTTTTGAAGTTAAGGATGTTGGAACAAAAAATAAGTTCTCCTTGTTGGTAAATATTGTTTGGAGATGTTCTCCTCACCATAAAGCATCCAGAGGCAAGGACATGGGTTCAAATCTTGATACTGCAATCTTAGCTCCTCTTGAAGCGAGGTTCAAAGTAGGTACCAGAAATTTTGAGGCAAACCTTTTTAGAAAGAGTTGATTTTGGGAGAAGGCAGTTGGAAACCTTTCTGGGTACTACAAGAAAGCTGAGGATCCTAGGAAGGAGTAAAAGCTTCTAGAGGTGCAAAAGCTTCATTCTTAGGCAGGAAAAAGGACAGCCTACAAGGGGCACTCTAATATTCAAGAATTATTCAAATATCATATGCATAATTGTCATGGAAAGCTTGCATCAATGGATATAGGATTCCATTGTTTTTTTACTTGATTAAGATTTTATTCCCAGAGGTTTGATGAAAAAGGGCGATTTTTTCCTCACCATGGCGGCTGATTCTCGTTTCTCTCTCCCACTCTGATACCATGTGAACCAGTCACATCAAGGATCCTCCAGGTTGCACAAAAACCCTCAGGAAAAATAAGGTTTATGGGCCCATGACTATAATGGGTGTCAAGTCAGCTTGCATTCACGCTTCTACATGCAAGACATGGTCATAATAGACATGCTGCCATCAAGTTTTATGGGAATGGACGTGGAAGTTCAAGTTCCTTTTTTATGAAAAGGGAATGATTGAGCTCATCAAAGATAAAGAAAAATGTTTACTGAAGCCTAAAATGGCTGTTGCAAAGGATGCCTACAAAAAGAAGGGGTTGATGTTCTTCGTCTCATCGGTATGCCCACCTCAACTTGGCCATATCCAAAGATGCACCTTGACTCTAGAAGAATGGTGAAAAATGTGCTCCATCTATAAACCAGCTCAAACCAGCTCTTCATCTTCAAGCAGACCAAAAAAGGTGAAAAGTAATAGGGATCATGCAACAGATTGATTCACTTGCAGTTGAGTGTGTGGTTACTGGATTGGAGGTTGATACCTTGTTCCAAGAAATGTTCCTCCTCCTAGCCTTGCTAGATTGGTAGAGTCCCATGACCACAGTCCTTGGTGGTTGGCCCTGAATTGAGCTGAAGTACCCAAAAGCTTTTGAGTAAATATACAAAGAGTGGATTTGGCGTGGAGGGAGAGTGCATCATTGTCAAACTCTGCATGTGCTCTTTTTCCTAAACATGGAGGTCAGGGTGATAAGTGGAATGGTGCAAATCACGTTACAAAAAATGGTAGAAACAAAGGGAAATTCCATCATTTTGGCAAGGAAGGCCACTGTGCATGCAACTGCCCAAAAAAGAAGGCCAACTGATTGCAGCGGGGTGGCAAGAAGGACGACCAGGATCTCATGGAAAAAGGGCTCCACTGAGTTGAAGGATCCAGGATTTGTCGTCCTTGACTTTGGATCCAGGTGCCACACACAAGGTAACAGGGTAGCAATCCTCTCCTACAAGACCTCAGAGTGATGCGCGATGGTGGCTAACAGGAAACGAAGATGGTTGCCGATGATGGGAAAATCTGCATCACATCTGTGGTGGATAGGAGTGCCACCACAAGCACCACACATGACATGCCCAAATTTGTGGAAATCCTGTTATCAAGAGGGGCTTGAATTTCTCCTTGGTTGGGTGGGATCCAACACTGCCCACATATCAAGGAAGGATGATGGATAAGAACACCTATGGCACTGTTGGATCTTCAAAAGTTTGTCAAAAATGGTGAGGGAGATGGCAAACTTGGAGGCAATGTGATGCTACCTACCTTAACATAGGCAAGGATAATAACTTTGTAATTTTTTTTGTTGTCATCTTTTGGCCATGGGTGTGCAGTGCATGCGGACCCCGCAGTCGTTGGCAACTCAAGCTGAGCGTAGAGACATCTCCTGAGTTCACCACCATCCTCAGTATGACCACTTACCCTCACTCTCTCCTGCCGACTGCCTGTCCATGCCAGTTAACATGCACCTTCTAGAAGACCCACATCATTCTCTGATACCTAGCTGACATCGTCTGTATTCTTGGTTTTCTAGATGTAGTCATGAACTTGAAGATGTAGCTTCATAGGTATAGTCTAGATATCCTTCTTATTTGGACCTATTTTCTTTGACACGATGATTGCAGCCTATAATGTGATATTTCAGGGCTGGATGGAAAATTCACACTTGGCGCCAAGCCCCACCCTTAACAAGGGGTAGCCCAGGACACGCCCAGAATTTTTTTCTATGTAATCCTAAGATTATTGCACTAAGACTCAAATGTGCATAATTCTATAAGCCACTTGCTGCATTGATTTTCTAGCAGATTCTACAAATGATTCCATGTGTGAGTCATGCGTTCTTGGAAAAATCAATACAATATCACTTTTTTAGGAAGGAAAAACGTGCACCAGAAAAACTGGTATTGGTCCACTAAGATGTTTTTGGGCAATGTGAGAGCTACATTAGTAGATCATACTCATTTCTCACCTTCAGAGATGACCACAGCTGCAATCTCTACCTTTACCTCATGAAAGGTAAGAGTGAGGTCCTATCGTGCATGAAAGAGTTCATAGAAGTGGTGGGGTAGTAAACATGGCTGAATGTGAAGGCTTTCTCCAGTGAGAATGGCGGCAAATGTGAGGGCTGTCTCACATGGATGAAGAGCACAAGCAATTGAGTGGAAGAGAAAACATCCAAACTACTCACAAAGTAATGGCAGATAAAATGTGCAAACCACACCATCCTTAACATGGCCTTGTCCTAGTAGAGTGACGTCGGCATTGCACAATGTTTCTGGGCAGAGGAAGCACACAGAGTGCTTTCATCATGAATCTGACATCAACAAAGTCAGGTAAGGACAAAATAGAAAGGCAAAGAGGACACCACACGAGGTTTGGAGCAGGAGGAAGCCAATGGTGGCTCCTCTCTGACGCTTGGCCACATTGCACGCGCCGTGGTACAGGCACGTGAGGGGTGGAGCGAGATGGACCCAGACACTTGCTGGTGTTTCTTCATTGGGAACAAGGCCTTAAGTTTCACAGATTTTTTTAGGATTCACGGTCAAAGGCACTGGAAAGCACTGTGAAACTCCTACATGTACCTAGTTTGTATCAAGTAGTCAATTTCTTACCAAGATTGTTTAGAAAGACATCTTCAACAGGTTTGCTGTGTAGTGTGGCCTTACAAATATGCTCTCACAGTAAGAACGAAACAACATTGACTTCTCTGGTACACAAAGATTGAAGATGTGCAGCCTCACTATGATGATGGACACACAAGAGGAATCATTCATGTGCTTTATGATGCAGGGAGTACATGCAAAAAATAGTGCAGCAGACAGGGGGAGTGGAAAAATGGAGCATATCAACAGATGCTTTCAAGCCCCACACGACAACTTCACCGTAAGCCTTGGATCATTGCAGCTGTTGGAACTTTCCCGCAACCAAGATCCAGTCTAAAGCACAGGAAGAAGCAACTTGATGCAGAATAGAAGTGTCATCTGCAACACAACATTCAGAACCAACAGCAAGCAGCAGCAGGCATATATTCTTCAGTGGAAGAATCTATACAGTTGGATCTTTTAAAGAAAAAAAATAATAAGTATATATATATATATATATATATATCTTCCAGACGCCGTTGCTCGTTGTCACAAGGAGGAAAGGATGCCAATTCCAAGTGCCATTGTCGGAATGAGAACCCTCGCTCATGACTCGCTGTCGCTTGCCCTCACGATTAATGGCTCATGGCTCATGTGTGCACCGTAGACCTTGCAGCATTCCAAACCGGAAGCCACAAGGTTTCTTTTTTTTTTTTGAAAAGTAAGGAGCAAGGAAAGGAGCAGTGAAGTCATAAGGAGATAATTGGTGAGTAGAACAAGAAAATGGTGGGCACAGCTGTTGAAGGAATCACACCAACCTTGACAATCCTCGCGATGGCAAACCCCTTGCCAAACGCAGCCGCCAACTTCAAGCACACTGTAGCCCCGTCTGGTTCAAACGGTCACGTTGTCTGCAGTGCGGCTGGAAGCGGGAGAGAGCGAGTGAGATCAGAAGTGGACCGACCAGGAGCAGCCGCACGCAGAACTGGGCCAGTGATGAGAAGTTTTCCACCAGCGAGTCCAAGGCTGGCAGCCGTATCCGAATGCCCCACTACGCCACCAAACGCTGTAGGAAGAGAATAAGGAGAGGTTTCTGGCGAGACTACAAGCCAAAATAGTGATTTTGGAGCTATGTACAATGGAGGAGAGAACCTATGCGAGGAGGATAACTGCTCAGTGAGAGAGTTTTTCACAGCAAAGGGGAGAATTTGCAGCAGAAGCCTCTCTCTGAGAAGATAACTTCTGAGAAAAAATGCACCCTCTGAGGAGAAGACAGGGGCAGACAGTCATCTCCAAATGACCAACAGACTGTAGTGGACAACAGAATGAACCTCCACCAAAAAATCTGCACCAAAATTGACACAATAAGCAAGTGGAGCGTGGAAGTGCCTTCTTCTACTCCACTGGCATGTCAGAAAAGGCTCAGAAGTTCTTTCCTAGCCATAAGCCTCAATATTCCAGCTAGTCTTTAACCAATCCAACAGAAGATAGCTTCATTCTTGGAATCTCCATGTGGAGGTGTGAATCTCAAGAAGTGTCACAGAAAGACTTATGAATCTGCAATTTTCATATATGCCCAATGGTGAGGAAATCACACACTGGACTTCTAGTGCATCCCTCGAGTGCACTCCAACACCATGCACTAACACTATACATTCCACAAGAAGTGCACACGCAAAGTGTGAACTCACACACGTGTGTGTTTTTATCTTTTCTACTCTATTTGCCCCTCTCAAACCATGCATTTCCCTTTCTCTTTATCTACACTTCCCACTCCATCCCTTCCCTTTGTTCTCCCTCTCTTTCTACTCCCTCTCTCTATTTCTTTACCCATTTCTATCTTTAGCCATTTCTCTCTTTCCCTCTCNGTTCTTTTTACCCCCTGCCTCCTAATATATTTTATATTCTTGGAATCACTATTTTGTTTGTTGAACACAGAACTTTCAGAAACATTTTCCCGGTTTGTTCATTTGTTCACAAGAAAAACAAATGCATGAAAATTGGACGTATACTAGTCCTGTATTTCTTTTATTGTGATAGGTTTGTATTAAAGCTTATTCTTTTTAAAACCTATAGGTTTCGAATATAGTTGCGCGTGCCGGACAAGGTTCGCGCCCGCTCAGGTCGACCTAGAAATTGACATGTTGTTTACGCCGGTCGAAGTTGGACGGCCATCAATATATGCTATCATCGAGCAGGATAGTCTGTTGTCTCACCGTCCGATTGCCGTCAGAAGTCACAGGAGGTCCTCATCCCGTTGCTAGGACCCCCCTAGTACGAGGCATAGTGTATATGGGTCAGTGCGACCGATTCGTATGGACAAGTGCACTTATCACACACTGAGTGTGCGATTCTGTACAGTTCTTCTCCGAAATGGTTTGCTATAGTTATCCATCAGGAGAGGTACCTGTTTTGCGAAGCGCAGAACTTTGCAAGTTGTACAAAAGATTCAGCTCGATAATACATCTTGTCGTTTCTGGAAAGTAGGCTCTTAGTCCTAGCGGGACCAAAAATGGCTAAAGGTAAGGACTCGTTCTCTTAGAATGAAACACATGTTGCCGACAATATCTCTAGCAACTTGCGAATAATGAACGTCTGATTCGGTGAATCAGTAAAAAAATTGAACAATCTTATTGCCCGAAAATTTAAGACTTATGGATATGAAAGCGCAATTTCCTCCCTGTTTTGTCTAAGAACAAAAAAAATCCTTTGTGTTTACGTCGCCGAAAAAGAAATTAATCGCCACTACTCAACACTGTTTCTTTCTAGACAGATAGATTGCAACAACGTTCGTCAACGAAAGCACAGTCCAAACTTGTCCATGTTCGCAAAAGTTCGTAACGGTTCCGAAAGAAGTATTCGACATGAACGGGGCCTTAAATTTAGTTTTTCAGGTCGAATCACAATACCTTCGTCAAATAGGTTTGTGGTTTCTTGTTGCTTATCTTGGATTAAAAAATGTCGGTAGTTTGCTGTGTCAAACTTCATTATTATCTTTTGCGATGCGACCATGTTGGAATATGTCTGTCGCACACTGAGTGTGTGATAATTGCACTTCCACACATGTTTCAAGCGCACTCGCCACATGCACTACCCCCGTACACTGGGGGTATCTCTCGAGACCCTTCTGAGGACTGAAGCGAAGAATCAGTCATGTCACTGCAGGCAATGTCAAACACATCGGCTATGACCGTCCACTGTCGTCGGCAGGCAGACGTCCGTCGAGAACGATTGCAACCTGGTCGGTCGCTGCTCGGAGCGACCGACCGGACGATTTTCAACGGCCAAAAAAACGAGGTGCATAACGTATGGTTCCTTGTTTACTATTATAACACAGGAACCCATTACGTACATCTTTACGTCAGAAGGACGATAATAGATTTTAATTGTTGCAAAAAGCATGTAAAATATACTTCACGCCGCCCACATTTTTTTAATCAGGCTCCAGATATGATTGCGTTTTATTTTAGGTAAATGTTTCGACCACACAATGTTTGGCCCTAAATAGGTAACAAAGAAACTTACAAATATATAGAAAAAACATGTAATTTTACCTGAATAATTTCCTTTCTACATGTAAAATTTATAATACATATAAGACATAATTCAAGACACATGAGACAAAATAGCACACTGAGTGCGCTTTGAGTGTACTTTTGTATAGTGACTAAGCGCACTAGCCACATACACTAACCCCACGCATTAGGGTCCCTCCTAAGAAGAGAAACTCTTTGCCAAAAAAGACCAAAAAAAAAAATGTTCTTGGACGCATGAGACAAATTAACACACTGAGTGCGTTCTTAGTGTACTTTTTGTATAGTGACTGAGCGCACCGGCAACACACTCTAGTCCCACGCACTGAGGCCCTTCATAACAAGAGTATCATTTGACCATATAGGACAAAACACAATGTGTTCTTGGACACATGAGACAAATCAGCGCACTGAATACTCTCGTAGTGTACTTTTATATGGTGAGTGAGAGCACTTCCCACATACACTAGCCCCAAGCACTGGGGTCATTCCTAACAAGAGAAGTTTCTGGTCACTTAGGACAAAACAATGAAGGTGTACCTGGACATATAAGACAAATGAGCACACTGAGTGCATTCTTAGTGTACTTTTATATGGTGAGTGAGCACACTTTCCACATACACCAGCCTCACGCACTAGGGTAATTCCTAAGAAGAGAATGGTTTTAGCATACAAGACAAAAAAACACTCTTCTCATACACTATTAAAGGAGTGTAGGCAGGGGTGTACATAACTCCCTTGAAGAAGATCACACTCAAGGCACACACTAAAAAGGGAGTGTATGAAATGACCGCGATTAACCATACTTTGCAATTGTTGGTGTAAACTCCAAGTTTCTCCCAACATCATTGGAGACTTCACAAGTAGGAGTGAAAATCAAGGAGGAGTTGGGAATTGGAAACCGGAGATTTGGTTCCTGAGGTTTTCCGAAGCCTACTCAAATCTTTTGGATCACAACGGAGCCGAAACAGGTGTCCAAGGAGGCTGGAACAACTTTCTCCCAGCAGCCAAAAAACTGAGATCAAGGCTGAACCAATTTTCTTTGATCCAATGATTTAGCCAAACTTCATTTCCAAGACGCCTGTCTCTGATGAAACAGCAGACATCAATCTCATTGAAGTGAGTCTAATGGAAATCAAAGAGATCATAAAATTCTTTGCCTCCGAGTAAACTGAGGTGGAACGAAATGCACACTTTATCACCAGCAAACTTACCGATGGGGATTATAGGAGTGAACTGATCCTGTGATGGGTTTGTGCTTCATTTGGGCATAGTTGGATGGTGATTGAGATATTCCTACAAGAAGATACGGTTTTATCTTTTCCTTACAAAGAAAGTTCCTGTTTGGAAATTTTCACTGGACAAACCAGTCCACTAATGATTCATACTTCTTATGGTTGTGTTCACAACTTGGAGATGTACATGGCTTTGGTGAAGCATCCAAGTCAGGTGTGACTACCTCCTCCTCCTCACCAAGGTTTGACGCCTCAATAACTGCCTCAGATGAGGTAGGTTGGAGATTTCAACCCAACGAGGCTTGCATGTAACTCAATATAGGTAGCAGCAAGGTCCTCTAGCTCGTGCACAATATCTTTTGAAGATCATCTCATCATCTTTGACAATACCAACATTGGATGGCACTTTATTTCATCATTCTTAGGTAACGATCCCAATTTTTAGGGGAGCAGTTGGGATCGTTACCTAAGACATAGTAGTTGGGACCACTTATACCACTACCAACCAGAGAAATAGTATGAAATAAGGCTGGTAGTTTCCACTTCAATAATTGAGCATTCTTGAGTACCTTGGTGTCTCCTAACATTACCTACCTCTACATGTCAAGCGTTTTGATTCTGCAATCACATCAAGAACCTACACGAGTTCTCCTTCGGCAGCCCAGTGTACCTCACAACTCTGGCAGCTTGGCTAGGAGGCGCCTTGAATTCCTGAAGGCATGTCAACCTGCAGGACATGCCAAGACTCTTGCTGCAAGGCTGGATGCCTGGCAAGATGTTTGGCCCAGTTTGGGCCAGGAAAAGAGTCGGAGCCATACATATTTTCCTGTGAGACTAGTATACATTACCGTTGTATTTTTACTTTGTCATTTCATAATACAGTGAAATTCACTGCAAATTTCTTTTCCTTTGTAATTTTATTTTACATTTTTTAGTGGGTCTTGGTTGGCACATCAAGGTCCTGGCACGACTTTATGGCCTAATTGGTCTTTGCTGTGGTCGTGTAAAATTCTATCGAGTATGAGTTCTATGAAAATTTATTAGGGTTATTTTAGAGTTATTCACCGTTGTCAAGAAGTTGACCAAGTAGTATCAAAGCATTGATAAGGTTTGCGGCATCTCTACTGTTTTTTTTTAAGGTTTCTGAAACTATTCGAATTTCTAAGTCTGTGATCAGAATACCGTTGGTCGGGATATTTGATCAAAATCCACTCAGCATGTTGCTTGAATTTGACACACACTGGGCCACAAGCGTGGGGAAACGTGTATCCATGCATTCACTTTATGGACTCCTTTTTTTTTGGGTATATCTTGGTTAATGAGAAGGAACATGCAAATTCCGCCTCTGACCGGCACATCATTGGGGTATGAAAGCAAGCAAAAGCGCAACCCACGACACAAGGATGAGAGGAAAAGCAAAGACACAAATGTCAAGGACTGAGGAGACTCTCCTCGCCATCCAACGGCACAGTGTAGCAGAGATCAGACAGCGTAACAGGGCCAAGGGGCCACGGACTCGGCAGCTCAACAGGCGTGACACTGCCCAGCGCCGGGACGAGTCCCCCACGCCACAAGCCGAAGTCGCCGAGCACATGAAACTGCTGCCGTATCCCAGAAACAGAGAGCCGCTGAGAGAACAAGGACACCGCCCGCGCCGACCGCCCCGGCTGGTCAGCCTCGCTGCGCCTGCCTCGACCCCTCTCGAGGCACAACGCTGCCAAACAACGGATGAAGAGCCAACAATTCGGGCCAAGACCACCGAAGGTCTCCCAAGCCACCGTGCGCAGCCAGTACCCCGGCAGCTGCACAAGGGCAGCCCTGTAGTGCTTCTCCTTTGCGGCCTCCTCTGCCGGAAGAGCCTGCCCCTCCTCCTTCACCTTGTCCGACTGGGCGTCCACCGTGGTGACGTCCACCACCCACAGGGTGCCCTGGGCCGGGTAAAAAACAAGGACATCCGGCCGTAGCCCCCCGGGCAACAAGCCCTCCGGCTCCACCATTGCACGGAGGGCATGTTCCCGGAATATGTCTGCCAACTCGTCTCGGATGGCATGGTGGATGCGAATAGTCGGCCCAGACCCCGCATGGCACGTGACATCCGCCGGGAGGAGCCCATGACCGCCAAAGCTGGGCGTGGAGCCGAAAGTCGGCCGGGGCCCAGTAGAGACAATTACCAGGGCCCGCTGCGCTAGCTTGAAGCCAGAGAGCCAGACCGCGGGACCCCACCGTCCAGCACCTTTGCACCATAACCTCACACGCCTCCGGGAACAGTGCAGCCCCGACCATCTCCACCTCCTCCAACGAGTACACACACTGGTAATGGAAGAACGATGTGCTGAGCTGATGGTACAACCCCCGACCAGCACACTGGCGAAGGACCTCGAGCGGGGGCAAGCATGCGACAATGGAAGCAGGCAGGTGTACCAAAGAATCCTCCCAAAGAGGATGCTGTGGTCGAAGAGGTCATGAAGAGAATGGAGTAAGGCCGTATTAGACCACGCATAGGCGAGGTGCGCCCTTGGAGCCACAGCAAAAAGGCCCATGTCCCCAGCATCGAACGGCAACTGCGCCTGGAGCTGCGCCAACCCCTGCAGAGCGCCAGCATGGGAATCCAGCGGGGCCCCCACCACCTCCAGGATGCCCAGGAGAGCACACCACACTACGAAATTGAACTCCCGCAGCACCCGCAGCCAGTCGGCGTCAGTGGGCAGAGCGCGCACAAGGAAGTCTGCTCGGGGTACAATGCACAGCCGGATCATCGTCACCGCCGCCTGCGGATCCTCTAGTCGCGGGAGCAGCTGGAGCTTTCAGGTCTGCTCATGCAACCACTCCTCCCCCCAGCCCCTCCAAAAGCCAGCAGACCCAATTGGGCAGCCCAACAGGTCCACCTCCTCCACTTTCGATGGAATCCCTGCCAACACACCTGGAAGTGCCCCCCCTGTCTGCCGCCACAAGAGACACTTCTTTGGCTGCACCTGAAGCCCCTGGTCGCTGGCCACTCGGAGCATGGAGGAGAAGCACCTGGCCAAGGCCTTTGGCTCGGCGCAAATGGTGGTGTCATCCTGAAAGGCCCCGAAATTCCCCAACGCAGCCCCCTGTTGGCTATGCAGTTCTGCTGCACCCGCCTCCAAGACCGGCAGAAGGGCCAAGTTGAAGAGAACAGGCCCCAATGTGTCAACCTGCCGCACCCCGCGCTGGCTTTCCAACACGGCCAGCACACTCACCCCAAAAAACAACAGCTGCCCAGGGGACATGTAAAACTGTCGCAAGAAAGGCACCCAAGATCTGAGACCCCTGTCACGCATCGCCTTAAATACACAGTTGCACTCAATCTTGTTGAAGGCGTTGTGAATGTCGAGGCGGAGAAGCCAGAACGAGGGATGCGCACCCAAGATGGCCCACACCCCCCACACCAGCAGCGCCGCCCCTTCTGACACGCCCACCCCAAACTGCAAAGGTTGCAACACCTTCGTGATCTTCTCCTTATGCCGCAGCAGAAAGACCCGACCAGCCAGCCGGAACAATGCCTCACCCACGGCAATGGGGCGAACCCCCTCCCCTTCGGTGACCCCCTTGAGCAAGGGAACCAGGCGAATGTGCCCTAAGAATGTGGCAGCCTCCTGCGGCAGCACCCTGGCAAGGATGAGACGAACCATAGCCGTCAAAGACTCCGGCCCACCCGGGGTGTCAAGGGTGAGGTCACGGAGCATGTCACAAGTCAGACCCCCTGGACTGGCCCCGAAGCCTCGCTGTGCCTCTTGCAAGGCCTCTACAACTAGATCCTCCGTGACTGCATTGAGGAGAAGGCCCTCCGGGGGCACGAAGGGGGCGATCCAATGGGCCAACGGAGATGCCAACGGAGGATGACGCTCCTGAAGAGCCCGATGAGTGCTCTCTGTACCAACAGCCGTGGGCGCGCCGAGAGCATCTCCACCCCTCGGCCTGGAGCACCCCGGTGCACCATGTGAACTGCACGCTGCCACTGCCCCTCTGCTGCTACAAGTCATTGCACCGACGACAGGTGAGTTGTAGGCCGGAAAGGAGGGGCAGAGCAAAATGTGGCCCTGGTGGACTCCATCGCCTCCTCCACAAGACCCGCCCAGTCACCCTACACAAACCTCCGACAGAGCTCCAGCATAATCTCGTGCTCGGGACGACGGCGCCCCTCCCCACGCCCTGAACACATCCCCTGATCTCGATCTTCCAATGTCACCGTCCGACACAGCAGGACCTGAAGGTGGAGGAGGAGAAACCAACGTACCTGCAGGGCATCAGCGTCAAGGGACGGACCCACCACCCAGGACAAGCAGTGCTCAAAGATAGCTGCAACCCTCTGGGACGACTCCTCGTACACGTGCCGCTTAACCTCAGGACATGTCAATCAGTGTATCAAAACATGTATTCCTGCATGCAAACATTTTTCACAAAACATCCACATGAATACATGTCAGGAATTCCTAGACAAACATTCCTTGTGTAGAATGAAAACTATAATGTGCTTTATGTGATGTTTAGTAGTTCCTGTGAACCATCCATGTTCACTAGTTTGTTCATTTCCCAATACACTTTCTGGTACACTGTTTCATAGGTGAGACAATTGGTCATATGTGAACCTCAGGTGCCGAGATGAGAGAAGAGTGGTTGACACCCGCTTGGCCGGCTACCACCCCACCAAGCCGCTCCCAGCACCACGAGACACTCCAAGGCTGTGCAGATGAGGAGGTCATGTACTGGCCGAACCGCTCCCCCAACCTCCAGGAGACCCTCCAAACCCCCTCTCACTAGACCGGCAGCATCCAGCAAGCCCCCCCCCCCCCCAAACTGCGCACCTCCTCAGGGACACCCTCCACCACAACCTGCCGGGGCGCTGACAGAGCCAACCCCATTTTGGACAGTCGGTCGGTAATGGCGTTCTTCTTGCAAGGGAACCAATGGAATGAGGTCCGCTGGATGTCCCACGTGGCCTCCAAAGCCGCGTCATGGCGCAGACGGAGGCGGTCCAGTTTGATGCTGTAGCTGTCCCGGAGCTGGTTGACCACCAGTTGAAAATCCCCCATGAAGAGCACATGTTGCAAACCCGCCTCTTTTGCCATGCCGATCCCCAAGCACACCACCGCATACTTTGCCTCATTGTTGGTGGTTGGGCTCGTAATGTGCAACCATGTGCACCGCACAACGACACCTTGGGGGTCAAAAAATACAGCCCCAGCCCCGCCCGCCCGAGGACCACAAGTGTCGGCGGTGCCATCAAAGAACACCCAAGAGGGAGGAACTGGCGGAGGTGGTGGATGAGGTGGCGTGGAATGGGGAGGAGGCGGAGGAGGCGGAGGAGGTGGGGGTGGAGGTGGAGGTAGGGGTGGAGGCGGAGGAGGGGGAGGTGGCAGAGGAGGGGAAGGCGGAGGAGGCAGTGGAGGAGGAGGAGGAGGTAGAGGAGATGGAGGGGGCGGAGGGGGTGGAGGGGACGG
>SZWC01005148.1:17286-35779 GCA_023375785.1 Penium margaritaceum
TGGCTAGGAGGGACCCGGTAGACAACCGGAGCGGGACGCAACAGCAAAAGGGTTCCTTTGGGCCACCCAAGGGGTCCAAGGTAGCCCAAGGTGCCAACCTCAAGGAACGGGCGCAGCCGCAGTCGCCTGCGGCCAGCTAAGAGGGGATGTTTCATGGATCGAGATATTCTACTATGATAATCAAGTATTTCTTGAACATCTTGTGGCACTATCCACATACATAGAATTAACTCATTATTTTTCCTTGTTTTTGAGTTTCTGAAATAAAGCTTCTTTGGTGCTAAAGCAGCCCCCTTGCTTCATTAGGGTATGAACCGGGGCCAATTTTGACAAAATAGTCAATTAGGTTCGTATGGGGTTTTAGCCTAATTCTGTTTTTCCCACTATTTGGGCCTTCGAAGTTTATCCTGCCTAGTCTTTCACTGTACTCACTTTGGACATTAAGTACATTGTACACCCACTTTTCCCCGAGCGCACATGATCATTTGCGCCGCACCCACTTTTAGGATGAATTACACACTACTCCTGTCCAGGATGAATTACTTTGGAAAAGTGGGTAAAGATTGTTTTCAACTTGTAATGTTTTCAAGTAACATTTTGTCATTGGTGAAACTGAGACCGGTCTCACTTATCGGAAGAACAACTTGTCTTGTACTTTATGATAGGTGGTCATCTTTTCAGTGTGTAAACACCAAAAAACCTACTGTGCATGTGGATCATGTCAAGTTAAGGTTCCTTTTTTTTTTTCGTCAAACATGTGGCTGGTGCTCTCCTGTGTGAATCGGCATCTTGTAAGCGTGGCCGCCCACGGTCACATGATGTGCTCTTTTGCTTAGCAAACGAGTGAAACAGCCTACTGGATGGGCCTACCGGCCCATGATAGGCCGGTAGGCCCATATGATAGATTGTTTCTCTCCAGAAAAGAAAGAGTTTGGAGACTCCCATGCAATAGTTGAATCACGTGAATACAAAAAATACAGTAAAAATAAATGTTTCATCTCAAAACACAACACGTACGTCTTTCACCCAGTTTATCCAACCACTCTCTTTTGGACACACAATGTCCTCTGATAGGCATTGTTTTTCATTCAGGTGATCAGACCATATGTCCGCATTCAATCAGGCTCCTACAGACCTGTCCACATGAGTTTCTAGAGGTGAGATATAAGTAAGCAAACCAGGGTGATGATCGAGATTGACGACCAATTTCAATCGATGACAGAGGTTGCACTGCCTGTCCTTCATAGGTCCAGAGTGCTCTTAATTCGGTGACCAATGCAACACAGGGAAGTGAAGAACACCGCGGACATGTGTGCGTGAGCAAAAACGATTAACCCATATTCACTCATTCCCACCTGCGGCCATTGTGCGCAGAATGGTTGTGTTTGCAATGAAGAGTGTAGACTGTAAAACACCTTTTTTCATTATCCCTTTAGTATATATTTCATTATGCACTCTATTCTTATCTTCTCATGAGTCATTTCAGGGTCAGCTTTGAAGAAATGACTTCATGTCTTTGGCGTCTCATTTTTCATATGACGCCCTTTTCTTTCTCAACCAAACAATATGTTTTTTTCTTTTCTCTTCTCTTTTCCTTGTTTATTTCCCATACAGCTTTGTCACTAGCCTGATCTGAAAAGCCGAAAGACCAAAGTCGACCATCACATATCGAACATTGAGATGAATTCCATTCATCAAAGTAAAGAAGAATTTTATCTTCATAAAAATATTTCATTTCTTCAGTAAGGGACGTCTTTGTATGATGAAAATCACTGATGTTTCTCAGCACCCAAAACGGATATCCATGCAGAGAGTGAGAGAGAGAGGGCCAAAACACATCGCTGATTATGCTGATATAGGCCGTTGATGGCCAAAATCGCTGATCTTGGTTGACATTTGCAGATGGGGAGGGGGACATCCTCTGGTTGCTGATATCGTGGTCTCGATATTGATATTGGTATCTACACCAAACACCCCCTTCCCTGCCTTTGGATTTCCTCTCTTCCAACATCCCACCCTCACCCTCATTCCCACCCCAGCCCTCGATCCCTCCATCTTTCTCAGACCCCCACTCACATTCCGCCCTCTTTCTCAGTCCCTCCCTAAACCCCAGATTCTACCTCTCCCACTATACCCCTTGTCCTCAAATTTGATTACCGACAAGATTTACTGCCATCTCACATCTTTTTTGGTATTGTCATTGTTTTTCATAAACATCATGAACAAATGAAAATTGCAGAAGAAAAGCATGGAAAAGGGTGTCCCATCAAGGGTTCTGCAGGGACTCGGCAGGGGAGCAGGAGCAGGTGGAAGGAGGGGCCGGCATGCTGGTGGTTCTTTGGGAGAGAGTTTTCAGGTCATTCAGGTCATTCTTGAGTATTGTCAGCATTTCCAGCGAGAGGAGTGGGCTGGGCTCTTCAACAAGGCGCAGAGAGTGATTAGGCCGGCCATTCAAGAGCTGCCCCCTTCCCATCCTACTTCTTGGCTCTCCGCATGAGAGCGGTCGTGGGCATGGACCCAGCTGCATAGAAGGGCTGTTATTGCAGTTCATCATGGAGACCCTGATCATGCCATACGGTGCTTCTACACTCCACCTCCAGCTGCGAGGTCCAGGTCGACACTTGCGGCCCTCTGGGAGCAACACCCTCCAGTGGAGTCCCCTATAGCCGCGTGGTTCAGTACCTTCGTTGTGCAAAAGGATGCACCGATCAGCATCTCAGAGGGGTTGGTGGAGGAGACGCTTTGGGAAGGGCCCAGGNCCTCACAACTGTCATGAGGGTGATCCTGAGAGGAGAGCTTCAAGTATCCGTGGCACGTTGGCCTGTTCCAAATAGGTTCATTCTATTTCCCACTACTATTCATGATCTAAGAAATACCAACAGTTGTCATAGAAGTACATTTACTTCTAATGACATACTATCCAACTGTATAAACTTCTCAAATCCTCCTCTTCTCCGTACCTCATCCCTGTGAAATATCCACGTCCCACTCAATGTAACACTTGGTAACAGAGTACAGCGGCACTGGAGGGGCAGACGACATATTTAATTCAAGGTGATAACCTTGGAAAAGTCTTCAGTTCATCACCACCATCCAAATAATTGCAGATCTTGGAACAAGGACGATGAACAAAGAGAGCACACCCAAAAAACAGCAGTAATCACCAGTGAATACTTGAGAAAAAAAGGATCAGCACCACACATTCCAGAATGTTCTCCACGCATACCAGGGAGCAGAATAGGCTTTGCTGAAAATGTCACAACCTTAATGAATCCCATGGCCAATCTAGAAATGGACCCCTCAGGCTCGGCGCACCCTTTGCTTCTGCTGTTGCCTGTCAGTTTGACACTTGGCACAATGAGAGGCACTGGGAAAAAAGCTTGTATTTATGAAGACCTGTTTGAGAAAATCCTGGGAGCTCAAGGAGCTTCAGAATGATTTTTTGGAGGAAGTATTTCCCACCGAGAGGAATAACCAATTCTCGAGTGAGCCCCAAATCCGACCAGCACTTCTGAAGCTGTGAGACCCTGCAAATTCCAAACAATCGACGTTTCAGATGTGGATGATGATTTTAGAGGTTCCATTCACCATTACTGGGGTCAACAATGACAAAATGAAAATTTACCTTGGAATCTTGCTTTTGTATGGCACATTGTCCAGTTGATTGTCTCTTCTAAAGACCATCCACTGGTCGCAGGACACCGATGGAGCTGGATCAATGAATCACGTGATTGCTCCCACATTGTGGACTGTGGGGATTCTAAATCTTGAGTAGATAAATCCAGCGTGGCATGAATCTTTGACTCCACTGGAAAATTGGATGGATTTGATGCCCGCCATTCCTATCTGTTTTGGAAAGATGAATGAATATTTTGATGCATTATTCTAGCTTCAACACTTGCATCAGCAATCCACAGTGGCAGAGTACATTTGGCATTTGCACAAAATCATTACTGGTAGTGATCTCGCCTCCGAGGAACTCCATTTCTATTTCATTAATGACCTCAAGCACATCTTTTGGTGAGCTTTCAAAAATTTTGGTATCCAAGATTTCCTTTCTCAAAAGATTGGAGTAGCCCATTGCATCCAAAACACCAATTACGATGCTCATATTTAAGAATATAATGGCTGGTGACCCCAAGGTCATTATTTATACTGTGGCAGAAGAAAGTTGCAGTTGATAGAAACCTAATCTCTGATTTAACGCTGCAGATCAACGCGCTCAATGACTCTACTGGACTTGCAAGATGCCGGGTCACATCTCATGCAACTTATGCAAGCAAAAAGAGTAAACCAAAAGGCGGAGGGGGGTCATAGCAAAAAATGAGGAGTCGGGAAAGGGAAAAAGGCAGGAGTAGATGGTGAGGCTCCCTTCCAGTCGGAGGATTCTGCGCTGGAGTCTCTTGAGATTGCAAAACGTGACAAAGGGGATGAGGAAAAACAACTGGCGATACTACTATAAGTACAACCGGAGAGTTGCAAAAGCCGCAAACCCGTTCTGGTACTACTGGATGAAGGAGCTTGTCACAACTTTGTCAACAACAAAAAAAAAATTCAGAACCTGAGTTTACACACTGAACTAGGGTTGTTTGAAAAAAAAACAAGTCAATTGAAAACTATTTGTTCGCCGACTTCACAAACCAGTCTGTTTGTAAATCAAAGATACATACAACGTAACAGTCTGGAAAATTTGCCCAATGAGTGACCACAAAATCACCCTCAGGCGCGATTTCCTAGTCCAGAAAATACTTTAAGTAGATTGGAGTAGTGGCAGAGTCTTCATAAACATCAATAGCAGAAAGAAACACCTCCCTCTGATCAAGTGAATTCCGGAATTCTGGTGGTTACGAGAAGTAGTAGAGGAGGAAGTAGCATAGAAAGTTTGCATCAGTTGCAAAATGATGCAGGCAGCCAATATCACTAGACGTGACAAAGAGGTACCTGAGTTATGGAGCACAAACAAGGCTACTCCATGTGGAACCAGGGAAGGCACAGGACATCATAATGGTGAATGCAAAAATATCAGCCTAATTGGCCTCGACATCGGAAAGATTCACAGACATTCCAAAGTATTTTTCATCACTCATCAAGGATTTTGATTTTTCTTTTCCCAATGGATTGCCTTGAGATTTACCTACAAAATAAAGTGTCAACCAGAAGATAGACTTGAACCCGCAAAAAAGACTGACAGTGAAGGAGACCTATTGCATGAGCATCCACAAGCTGACCAAGCTCAAGGAACAATTAGATGAGATACTCGGTCAGGAGTTCATTAATCCATCCATGTAACCCTAAACCATATGCCGCAGGAGTAATTTTTGTGAAAATGAAAAGTAGTGAGAACAGGGCATATGTGCTAAGGAGTACAGGGCATTAAACAACATTACCATCAAGAACTGCTGCCCCCTTCCATGAGCAGACAATTTTTTTGACCAGCTCCGTGGGGCAAGAATTTCAACAAAAATCAGCTTATGCAGAGACTATTATCATATCCGTATTGTGATAAGCGAATCACAAAGATGAAGTTTTTCATCAGATAACATTGAGTTCACGGTCATGCCTTTTGGACTCACAATTGCACCTACAACATTTATGGCGGCCATGAATAACTTTTTTAGCCATACCTTGACGATTTTTTCATCATATATTGCAATGATATATTGGTGTATATCGGCATTCTAGAGGATTGTAATGGACATCTGTCCCTTGTTCTCTTACAAAGATAAATTGTATGGAAAACTCTCAAAGTGCAAATTCAGTTGCTGTTTGATGTATTTTTTGGGCCACATCATGAGCAGCGTAAAAAACACCATGGACCCAAGAAATTGGAGGCGGTTGCTGATTAGCCAACTCCCAACAAAATTTGGGGTGTTCAATTGTCTACGCTCGAGTGTCAGCGTCTCTGTAAGATCTTGCTCATAAAACCAATGAGAGAAGTTGAGGGGATATTGAATAAGAAGCGTTCAGCTCTTAGAGAAACGCTTTGACCTTGGTGCCAGCATTGCAATTGTCATATCATACGGTGGACTACATTCTGGCCACTGACACATTTGAGAGAGCAATCGGAGCCGTTCTCCTCCAAAGGAATGGTGGTGGATAAAAACCAGTCGCGTATGTGTCCAGAAAACTGTGAGGACCAAATCTAAACTACAAGGTGCATGAAAAGGAGATATTGGCAGCCATACATGTGGTGCTATGTGGAATACCGATGATGTATCATTCACCAAATACCACGCACTCGAATACCAGAAAAATCAGCAAAATTTAAAGCATCAATGGAATCAATGGATGGAGTTCCTCAAGTCCAAATTCATCGAGTACCGGGCTGGAAAAAATCCAACGGATACTCTGATTCTTTGACTCTGATTGATGGTTACAATAACAACCTTATTTTCCAAATAAGACCCATACCTCGTGAGGATGCTTGCGAAGGTTTTCAAAGGAGTTTGACGGGTACCATGAATCCAAGTTTTGGTTTGAAATCCCTATTGGAAATGATTATTCATTCAAAAGGTCATAGTACCATTGAGCAAGGAGCTCAGACGGATACTACAGGAGTGCCATGAAACAGGCCCACAAAGACACTTTAACAAAGACAAGACCAAAAAAAAATTTGTGAAGTACTACTGGTTCAAAAGGATGCAGTGAGAAGTCATAGAATATTGCAAGAACTGTGATGTGTGCCAACAAAATAATTCGATATGAGCCGAACCCCCAGGTCTGCTCCAACCGTTACCTGTAACCAAGGAACCATGGTCGGTCATCTCCATGGACTTTAGTGACAGGTCTTCCCATCACACCAGAAGGGTTTGATGCAATACACATGGTCGTTGACCAGTTCTTGAAGATTTTACACGTCATCCCAATGATAACCATGGTAACCATCAAGGGAACAGCATGAATGTTCTTTTGGCGGTGATTGACAACATCGTCCGACTACATGACATCCCCTCCTCCATTAACAGTGACAAGGATGGACAATTCACTAGAAAATTATGGTGGGAGCTCATGACTTGATATGAAAATCCAATCCTACTATCGATGGCCTTCTATCCCTAGACTATTGGACAGACTGAGCACATCAAGAAGAAGCTCAAATAACTGTTTTGAACTCTGTGCAAGCCACATGGCACTGAGTGGGTAGTCACTTTACAGACCACCGAGGTTGCTTCCAACAATTCAACATCTGTTGTAACTGGGAAAATTCCTTTTGGGGTGGCTTATGGAAATTTCCCCTTGACTCTGGTGGATTTCTAGAGTTTGGGACACATACGGACAGTGGAAATCTAGCCTCAAGACTTCGAGAGCACCCGAGTCAAGACTCACCAGAAACTCGTGAAAAAACAGGCGGCTATGAAGCAAGCAGCTGGGAAGCATTGGATGGACACCGAGTTCCATGTTGATCATCACGTCCTACTTAGCAGCATAAACTTTTGTTTGCGAGGATATAAATGCACCAAACTCTAAAATCAAAGTGGCAGGGGTCGTGAGTAATTAAAGAGATGCGGACACTTTTTTTTTCGCAAAACCCCGACTATGTGACAACATGGCTATGAACCTGGTGTTTGACATGCGCAAGCTGAAACTCTATAGAGACTCTTTTCACTTCCCTGGCACAGCTGTGCCTGTGCCACCTCCTATAGAAGCAGAAGATGGCACGGAGTAACATCGGCAACAATCTTCTGGAAAACCACCGCCATGTACAATTCACAAAGTATTTGGTGAAGTGGCAGGACTACAATTCTTTGCATAACAGCAAGGACTTCGATCAAAAGATTAATGGCTATCTTAGCCGGCATCCACCTGCATCTCGCAACTAAAATGGGGGAGGAAAAGTGCCATGTCACTTGAGTGTTTGAGCCCCAAAAATCTGTGCATGGGTATTTATGTCATTACATTGATTTCCCACAGTGTGTCGACCTTATGATTGTATTTCAAAGTGGCCTAGGGAATTTTTCCACCTGCCCTGACCTCACTGTTCCGATCTAGAAGGTTCCTATATTTTTTACCACTTTCAAGAAGATTCCACATAACTATCACAAGGTATATTGATGTTTGAATATATTTTAGTCAAGTTCTCCATGGAATTGAACTTTTATAAAACCACGCCTAGTTTTTGTGGAAATCCTCCAACTTCAGAGTGGAATTTCTTGAAGCAACCTCTCATGATGTGGTGACAAACTCGCCGCTCAACTCGAGCACCCAAGACCCCAAGTATGCATCATTCTACTTTCCATTATTGTACATATGTGCTTGACACTAGCAAAACTTGTCATCAGAGTATACTTGTGGAAATTACAAACTATCCAACTGTCCCAATTTCTTGAATTGTCTTCTCCTTTGCAATCATCCATGTGAAACATCCATCTTCGTTCTGCATAACACATTTGGTCTCTCCAGCCTTTTTCTACTTTGCCTTTGAGGATGAGGTGGAAAAACCAGGGTGTTGGTTTCTCCCAGTATGCTGTGTTGTGGTGGCAGTTGCTTCAATACAAGTAAAGACAACTTGGAGCGGGAAAAGAAACTAGAAAAAGAAATGTTCCAAACATAATCAACCCCTCCACACAACATGACCTATGGTTTTGAAGATATGACCGAAGGAAGAAAACAGAAATACATAAAAGCACAAAGCGAGAGAGGGACAGATATATATATATAAATATATATATATGTATAGAGAGAGAGAGAGAGAGAGAGAGAGAGAGAGAGAGAGAGAGAGAGAGAGAGAGAGAGAGAGAGAGGTTTCTTTATCAAAAAAGAAATCTCGGAGTGCACGGTCGAACTAGTGCCTCTTCGGTAGGAGAAATACAAGCGTGATAGGCTAAGTTGTTGTTTTGATCTATTTGTTATACTTTGGCGGGTTGTCACAGTGGGTATGCAAGGTGTCAACCTTTTATTAGCACTCACTTTTTCCAAAGTGGACATCCGGAGTATTTGTTTTTAACAATGACCATTGCAAGTATTTGATTTTTTTCCTAGATGTTGCACTAATGTTTCTGCAAAGGTGTCTCTTGCGTGATATGTTTTGAAAGAAATGGTAGTCTGTAAATGAGCTCCGCAAGCTGTGGGTATAAGGTATCCCCCTCTCCCACCACTTTCCCCATTAGTTAGAGTGACAATATACCCCCACTTTTGCACAATAAGCCCCATTCCCCCTACCTCTTAACAATAAGCCTCATTCGTCCCTACTCCAAACAATAAGCCCCATTTGCCCTTGTCTCGCAACGGTAATCCTCATTTTCCCTTCTTCTACGGACATGTGTCTCAGGATTTAAAAAATAAAAGTCCTCCATTTTTTCATGTCAACATTGTAAGACATGCAGCATCAACATGCTCATGTTATATCTCTTTTCTCAACAATCACAAACCCCTTCATAGAGTGTTTTTGATTGGCCAAATACACGCTTTGCCTTGTGAACTGAGATTTATTGACGATATGCTCCCATGTCAAAAACAGCACCCGGAGAGTGATTCAAGTTGCTCTTTGTCGCCGCCCCTCATGGGGTCATCTCTCCCTCGCTCCCTCGGGTCATGATCAAGAAAAAATGCCCTAAAAAAATTCCCCGCATGCAAACCCACCTGGTTTATGATGCAAACCGTATTCAAACCCTACCCAAAATTTCATTTGGGATTTTGGATTTTATAAATGCACGAGCTCCTACTAGGCTCTGCGATAACGAGGCCCAACATTTCCTCTTCAACGCATGGGGTGTCTTGGATCTCCCATGCAAACTGCGATCAAACCCACCCCCAAACTGTTAAAATTCCTCAATAGAGGAGCTAATGACTGTTGCACGGAACTTTTGACTTCAACACTCAAAAACAGCATGCATGTCACATTGCTTCAATGCAAAGCTCATGCCAAAAGCGTTGAAATTGAAAAAAGAAGAGCGGATAGTTCTTTTAAAATGTCTGTTTTGGGGAATATCGTTGCTAAAGTCAAAATTGTCTAAAAAAGGGTAGATTTGACTTCAGCCCTCTGTGATTATGGTTTAGGGTGGTTTTTGGGGAGTTAGCATGCGGGTCCAAAACTTCCCATGCGTTGAAGGGCAGCCTGGTGGGCCTTCTTACCGCAGGGCCTGATAGGTGCCTACACAAAAATGAAATCCAAAAATCTTGGGTGCAATAAGGGCGTGGATTTGTCTATGGTTTTCCTTTCAAACTAGTTTTTTATGTGGTGAAAAATGAAATAGGAAATGGATGAGGAGTTCACAACTCTCCATTCTTGTAGGGATGTCTTGACAGGGAATTTAGCTGACGTCTGTTGACCCGAATCCCTGTCCTGTCATCCCTCACCCTCAAGGAAAAAAACCCAACCAGCCACTCCAATCCACCCTTTGACTGTGGCCCTCAATCGTAAGGGTCTCAATAGGACATGGGAGGGAGGTGGAATTTGACAAAACAAATGCTGACCAATGGACATCAGGTGACACTTTCGCTTTTGAAATTTCCCCTCTCCTGTTACGTCCCAGACGTACAAGAGCCCCTAAACTCTAAGAGATGGTGTTTCTATCTTGTCATTCATGGCCCATTGCACGTATGCCCATTGGCTGAAGGCACTTTGGCCACCTGCCCTGAATTCCGGTATTTTGCTTCTGAAGGTTTTAACACATTCGACCACTTTCCAGAAGGGTCGTCTGAAGTGTCAAGAAATGTATCAATTTTTTTATTCTATTTGGTCCAATTCTTGATGGTGCTATAATTTTATTGTATCATGCCCCGATATTCTTAAATCCCTCTAGCTTCTCGATGGAGTTTCTCAGAGAAACCACTCATCACGTGGCGATGCACGTGCGGCTTGCCTCCAGTGTCCAAGACCCAACGTTCGCCTCATTGTGATTCACGCTATTGTATGTACATACTCGACTTTTTCAACACTTTCCAGGTTTTCATACCACAGAACGAGGAGTTGTAATGGATGCTGTAAGAGGAATGCCATGGCACAGGTCCAAGTAGATACTCTCGCAAGGACAAGATGATCAAGAAGCTTGCCACAAAATACTTGTGGGAGGTATGGTTAATCATTGACATTTTATAAAGTGCTACATGGGTGTATATTTACCTACGTAGAAATTTAGCTTCCTAGAAGGTTACGAGGGTTATTTGGTGTTTTGTATATTAAGACCATTATAGGTCTGCTAATGCTTTATTACAACACCTAGTTTGAGTACACATTTTGATAGACCCTCCATATTTTCATTACATACTCTTTAGCGCACATTGGGGAAACTTTCATGCACATATGGGACACGTCTACACAAACACAAAACAATCGATCGGACGAGCTCCCCCCCCCCACCCTCCACTGAGTGTACGAGAAGAGTGTATGCAGGGGTGTAAATGGTGGAAGTCGCAAACAAACACTTATGCACGTCTTGCGACTTCTCAAAAAGTATTTCACCTGACTACACTAGGGTCTATTTTTCATATCACCTCACATACACTGTGTCATACATTTGTCTCACACACTTTTCCTTTTTTTGGAGAGGGGAGTGGGAACACTGGTCCGTCAACATTGCACGGTCCCCCCGGCAGTGTACGAGGCGACTGTACGAGGGGATGTATGTGGTGGAAGTCGCCAAACGTAGGCTAGTGTGCATATTACGACTTCCTAGAAAAATTCTCACAGCACTACACTAGTGTCTTTTTTTTAATACCCCTCCATATAAACCGTCTCATACCCTTGCCTCATACACTTTTTCATTTTTAGGAGGGGTGAGAGACGGGTCCTTTGGCATTGCTCGGTCCTCCCTCCCCCCTCTCCTCCTGAGTGTACGAGATGATTGTATGAAGAGGTGTATGTGGTGGAAGTCAGAAGAAGTACACTAGTGTACACATCTCGTGGCTTCCTCAAAAATCTCTCACGAGAGTACACTAGTGTCTTTTTTAGTACCCCTCCCTCGTACACCGTCTGATACAATCACCTCGTACACTTTTCTGTTTTGTTGGTGGGTGGGAAGATGGGTCCTTCGACTTTGCTCGGACCCCCCCTCCCCCTTCTCGAGTGTATGAGGCGAGTGTACGAGGGGGTGGAAGTCGCTAGATGTACACTTGTGCACATCTTCCAACTTTCCCAATTTTGGCAAATGAGTTTTAAAGGCAGGGTTCATATCTGTTTGAGTATCCGTTTTGTGAGTGGTTTGATTCAGGGATCTGAGAATCCCCCATACGATAGAAGGGAACCTATTGGGTCCCGCTATCGCAGGGTTCAGCATGAGCCGGGACAAGCAAAAAAAAGGAAACCCACGACCCCGGGTGTGATTGGGGGGTGGGTTTGGTCAAGGTTTGACTGTTATAATATCTGGTTTGCGAGTAAGTTGAGTGGGGGGTTCGAAAATCCCCCATACAATAGAATGGAACCTGATGGGCCCCGCTACCACGGGGCCCTGCAAGAGCCCGGACAAGAAAGAAAAAGCCAAACCCACACCCCTGATGAAATTAGGGGTGGGGTTTTTGCTCATTGAAGACCCCCGTGGTCCAGAGAGCTTGATTGACGAGAGACAAAGACAAGAGGACAGGAATAGGTAAGCTACATTACTACAAAGATAACAAAGCATTTACTTAGGACCAAAATAAGTCACCAATGATTTCACCATGTGTTTCAATTATCTTCAACAGAATATGCAAATCATTGCTGGTGCCAGGAAATTAACAAGTATCAGTCATGAAAATTCCATGAATGTTCATGTGATGTCGACTTAGCATGTACACTGGAAAATGAGTGCATAGGGGATAACTGGTCATAAGTGACTGGTGGGACCAGATGTAGACCAATGTGGTGACATGATGCAAGTCGGGCGACACCTGTCCATGGATAAAGTCTCGTCACACAAGGCCACTGGGACTACTCCAACCACTTCCTCTTCCCATAGAACTATGTGTTGGTTTGTGTGGCTTCCACCCGTCACGACTGACACCGCTGGTTTACCGATATACCCACATTCGGGGTATATGGTAGAGGAGGGTGTGACGACACGACGGGCCTCCGGACTGCACCGAGACTTCTCCAGCACCTACAACAACGCCGGCGAGACGCGGTTGATGTGTTCCGACAGCCATGTGGGCTTGTCAGGAGGTAGGAGAGTTTTCTCGGTGGGTTGAGACCCGCGCACCCGGTGGACTGTACCAGTGCGACGAGGAGACCCAATGGCTGTTGTGGGGCTTCCGATGTTCGGAAAGCCGTCTGTGATGTCTGGACGTTGATTCCGAGATTTTTTGGCACTGCTCATGTTTTCTCGGTGGTTGAGACCCGGGCACTCGGAGAGCTGTTCCGGTGCCTCGAGGAGACCACCTTTGTTGATGTCATGGTGTATGCAGTGTGTTATCCCTGTTGAATCATTTGGGTTCAGCAGGGGTGACGGGGCCCGGTGCGGCTAGCTGCCGGCACCCCTATATAAGCCTGCTAGGGGCTCATTTGTAAACTCTCCTTGTTCTTTTACATTCAGCATTCCAGACTTAGCCAAATTCTTGTCGTCTTGCATTGCACTCACACACAGAGCTCATGTTCGTTTTTGCATGGGCCTGCATGTCCTAAAATATTTCCAATTTGGTATCACAGCAAAGGGGGGCGTGTGAGCAGCAGAAGCAGCAGCAGTGGGCGGAACGTGAAGAGAACGCGCCACGTGGTAACACGCCGGCAGCAGCGTGAAGGAGCGTGAAACAACTGCACGTGAATGCCACAGGGGTGGTGAGCCGCGCACACGAGCATTAACGACTGTGGCCAGCACTAGCATTCGCAGCAGCTGCACAGGCGGCAGCAGCAGCAATAGTAGCAACCGCGTTGTGGCGCAGCAGCTGCAGCAGCAACAGCAGCAGCAGTAGCGCATCAGCCACTACAGCAGTAGCGTCAACAGCAGTAGCACATAGCAGCAGCAGTAGCAGCCAGTGTAGTAGCGGCGGCAGCAACAGCAGCGTGTAGCAGCAAGTAACAGCGGTGGCAGCCATGGCAGCAGCAAGCAGCAGCAGTAGCTGCTGCGCAGTTTAGCAACAACAGCAGTAGTAGCAGCAGCGGAAGCAGCAGCGGCGGCAGCATCAAGCAGCAGTAGCTGCTGCTGCACAGAGTAGCAGCAGCAGCAGTGGCGGCGGAAGCAACAGCAGCAACCGCAGCAGCTGCACCCGCCGCTGCAGCTGCTGCTGCAGGAGGGCCTCGCAGCCCTCCTGTGAGAGCCCTCGCCTCCTCGGAGGGGCCCCCTCGACCCTCATTGGGGGGCCTCTCCGAGGGGGCCCGTCGGCCCCTTTTGCCCCCCTCCCCTCCTTTCGAGGGGGCCCTCAGAGGGCCCCGTCGAGCCCCTCCGAGGGGCCCCTCAGAGGGGCCCGTCGGCCCCCGTCGGCCGACCGACTGAGGGGCTGACGGCGGAGAGGGGCTGACCCTCCCCCTTCCATCTGCCATTCGCTCGCTCGCTAAGCGAGCGAGCGAGCACTGAACGGGAGGGATGGCCGGACAAGCCGGACACCCCCCCTCTCCCCCTATTTTCTTCGCTGCCCCAGCTTTGGGGCAATCGAGAAAAGGGGGTACAAGTGAAAACAAAATACAAAAAGGGGCACACCTGAAAGCGAGTGGAAAAGAGAAAGAAAAAGGGCGAGCAGAGGGAGAACGAAAAAAAGGGGTGAAGGGTGAGTGCCAAAAAAAACCACAAAAGGGGGCCTGATGGCAAGAGAATAACGACNCTAGCTGCCGGCACCCCTATATAAGCCTGCTAGGGGCTCATTTGTAAACTCTCCTTGTTCTTTTACATTCAGCATTCCAGACTTAGCCAAATTCTTGTCGTCTTGCATTGCACTCACACACAGAGCTCATGTTCGTTTTTGCATGGGCCTGCATGTCCTAAAATATTTCCAATTTGGTATCACAGCAAAGGGGGGCGTGTGAGCAGCAGAAGCAGCAGCAGTGGGCGGAACGTGAAGAGAACGCGCCACGTGGCGCCACGCCGGCAGCAGCGTGAAGGAGCGTGAAACAACTGCACGTGAATGCCACAGGGGTGGTGAGCCGCGCACACGAGCATTAACGACTGCGGCCAGCACTAGCATTCGCAGCAGCTGCACAGGCGGCAGCAGCAGCAATAGTAGCAACCGCGTTGTGGCGCAGCAGCAGCAGCAGCAACAGCAGCAGTAGTAGCGCATCAGCCACTACAGCAGTAGCGTCAACAGCAGTAGCACATAGCAGCAGCAGTAGCAGCCAGTGTAGTAGCGGCGGCAGCAACAGCAGCGTGCAACAGCAAGTAACAGCGGTGGCAGCCATGGCAGCAGCAAGCAGCAGCAGTAGCTGCTGCGCAGTTTAGCAACAACAGCAGCGGAAGCAGCAGCGGCGGCAGCATCAAGCAGCAGTAGCTGCTGCTGCACAGAGTAGCAGCAGCAGCAGTGGCGGCGGAAGCAACAGCAGCAACCGCAGCAGCTGCACCCGCCGCTGCAGCTGCTGCTACAGGAGGGCCTCGCAGCCCTCCTGTGAGAGCCCTCGCCTCCTCGGAGGGGCCCCCTCGACCCTCATTGGGGGGCCTCTCCGAGGGGGCCCGTCGGCCCCTTTTGCCCCCCTCCCCTCCTTTCGAGGGGGCCCTCAGAGGGCCCCGTCGAGCCCCTCCGAGGGGCCCCTCAGAGGGGCACGTCGGCCCCCGTCGGCCGACCGACTGAGGGGCTAACGGCGGAGAGGGGCTGACCCTCCCCCTTCCATCTGCCATTCGCTCGCTCGCTAAGCGAGCGAGCGAGCACTGAACGGGAGGGATGGCCGGACAAGCCGGACACCCCCCCTCTCCCCCTATTTTCTTCGCTGCCCCAGCTTTGGGGCAATCGAGAAAAGGGGGTACAAGTGAAAACAAAATACAAAAAGGGGCACACCTGAAAGCGAGTGGAAAAGAGAAAGAAAAAGGGCGAGCAGAGGGAGAACGAAAAAAAGGGGTGAAGGGTGAGTGCCAAAAAAAACCACAAAAGGGGGCCTGATGGCAAGAGAATAACGACCAAAAAAAAGAAAGGGAAAAAAACTTTCAATCCCTGCCGCCGACAACCGCAGCCGTAATCCGTCCAGCAACGGCTGTAACACTTGTACTTGTAGCAACCATAGCAAGGACAACCACTTACGTAGAAACAACGGCGGTGGCGGTGGAGTGTCAACAACTGCATAGTGTAGAGCAGTTGCTGTAGCGCTTGTAGTCTCCCCTTCCCGGCCGACAGCGGAATGTCGTCGGCGGCGACTTCTTTTTCGAGACGCGTCCTAAACCGGCGTCTTCCTGGGGCCCGTGGATTGGTGTGCGCACTTCACTTCGTAGGATCGACGACGGATTCGAGTCCTACCATCTTCGAGGGTTGGGTCGTCTACCGCTTGGAGCAGCAGTCACACTTGCAACCGCCACCCCTTCTCGTCTTGGAGCAGTCTTCACTCTATTAGTGGCAGCATCATTAGTGGCCGCAGTTAGGCAGACTTTAGTCTCCAGGCGTGCTGTGGTAGTGCAGCTCGTCCCGTCTGGTCACGTTTGCTGACCCGGACGTCGTGACCTCCAGGAGTGACAGTACCTACTGGCCTCATTCTCTCCCGTGCCTTGGTGTTTACCTCCGGGAGTAGGTGCCCTCGGTACCTATCCATTGTCCAACGTACGAGATGAGTGCGCGGACATCTGAGCAGGCGCCCTGCGCATTCGCCTGTTACTACTGTGGTGTTGGACATGATGGTTGGCGACGCTCTTGGACGCGCCCTCCCGGCTGGCATCTACCTTGGCTACAGCCTCGTCCCAGCCTACGTCCTCCACAGCATATGGATCTGCCGGCGTTGGTAGATCCACGAGTTGGACCTCTGGGGAGCATATTCGCCGAGATCCACGGCCTGCGGCAGACGGTGCAGCGGCTCTGTGGCCTCATCGTCATTGAACGTGCTTCTACTACTCATTTGTTGACGGCCTCTTCGATCACATCTCCTCCATCCTCTCCTCCTTACTCATCCGATGGTGTACCTTCAGCTCCACCTGCCAGCGAGTCCCAGGCCGCCACCATCCTTTTGATCCTCCACTCTGCTGCGACCACGACGCCACCTTGAGATGACATGTCTTCATACAGTCATTGCAGTCGAGTGACCCCACGACGTCGGTGTCAACGCTCCGCATACCGTGCTCGTGCCGGTTTTGATACATCCTCCACCTTCTCGGCCTCAATTGTTGTACCTGTCGAGGGGGAGTGTGGTCACCGCACATTGCCTGATGTGACCGTAGCGGCAGGATCCGCACTCGCGCCGGGCCGTGGTGCCAATGCGTCAGCTCAGGCAAACTCAGATGATACGTTGATAGCACATGGCGTGGAGTCTGATCCCGACATGGCGTTCATGGTGGAGACTTGAGTGTCATCAAGCTCGACTTCCACGTCCAGGCTGGATCCAGATCTTTCGCAGTAGCAGGTTACATCAGGTGGAGCGCAGACACGGCGTCCTTGGGCGGTGCCACTTGCAGCTCCGACCGGTGGAGGCCCAGCAGCGACACAGGAGTCCTGTATGGATCACGATGCGTCTACCGGACTTTTGGGAGAGTGTGTGCAGCAGGCTCACACCGGTCCGGCAGAGGTTGTAGGGCTTGTGACATGGATGTCATCCAGTTCGACATCTACGCTGGGGCAGGAGCCGGATGTTCTGCAGCATTAGGTTGCATCAGGAGGAGTGCAGGTGCCGCGCGCTTGGGCGATGCCACTCGCGACTCCGACCGGTGGTGGCCTGGCGGTGGCACAAGAGTATTGTGCAGATCGGGATGCCCCACACGGATCTCCCGGGGCGTTGGCGCACGAGATTCACACCAGTACTACAGCAGTCGTAGTGCATGAGCAGAGTCGGCCGGTTGGTCTTTTGGAGGTTCAGGAATTCTTGAGAGCAGCAGTTCTGAGAGGTGCCATTGGGACATATGCTACAGCAGACACAGCAGGCTCCACCGTCTCATCTGCGCTACCTGCGGACCAACAGCAGCGTGAGGGAGCGTCCATGTTCCTACAGTCTCCGGGTTCCCGTACATACGACGGAGCAGCGAAATACATGACGGAGTCGGATGGTGGTCCTCACTCTATCATCAAGCAGGTGGCAGCGACCAGCCTTCATGGCGAGACAGTGTGTGAGCGCCAGCTGCGCTTACTGGTCGCCTTGACGGGCATTGTCGAGCCGGAGTCCTGCACACATATATCCACTACGGCGACAGTTGAGGACAGTGGAGAAGATTTGTACACGCGGATGGAGTCACCTCGTCAGCAGGAGCTGAGTTCTATCCCCTCGTTTTCACCTATTGGTGACCCTGCTGATCACATCGACGCTCAGAGTGGTAGTACCTACACGGATGACATTTCTACATGCTCCATGGACTCTGACGACTCCTCCTTCTCATTCTCACTCGGCATGCAACCGCTCACTCCTCGCATGACAAACACGAGCTGTGATGTGGATGCGACAGCTACAGCTGTATCCGATGTTCCAGTGTCTCAGCACTTAGCAAGCTTGGTTGACCACCAGGAGGATGCAGCAACACCAGTTCCATCGTCTTCA